>CM038222.1:4847186-5018075 GCA_021442155.1 Cymbidium sinense
AATATCTCCGATCAATGTTGTATCTCGAGGTAAAGTTATTGATATTGATGCTCTTGAATACAATACCATTTTAGATATAATTCATTGAGGCACATAAACTATATAATATGGTTCCCAAAAAATATGGAGCACATGTTGGTACAACCTCCTGTAAAATTATCTTGCTTGCCCATTTGGAAAAGGTAGTATGTAGTAGCTAAGGCGATGCGACCCTTGGAAGAAGGAGGATCTCGGACCCACTATGTAGATACCCCAACACTTGAATGGCCATAAGGCCATGTAGGATGTAGAATGTTGGGTGGTTGGTGTGAGACCATGTGTATTTGACATTTGACATTGGTGGCATCATCGCATATCCATCTGCAATCTTTAATCATGGGTTAGTATCTAGTCTCTTTGATCTTGGCTTTCATCTTTGGACGATTGGTTGGCTTAAATAATCTTGAGTATACCTCGGTCATGATCTTACGCTTCGTCTTTCTAAATAACGTAAATATGATTGAAGAACCACCGGTACAAGACACCATCCACAAGAGCATAGAAGAAAGTGCTACTTCTTTTGATAAGGTTTGGGACTTCTCTTAGGTAGTTTGCCTTTATTTAGGTAACTATAAATAGTTGCCTCTATTCTAACTCCTCATCCTTCTTAGCAACCTCTCCCTTTTCTTTTTGATGAGTTCAATATCAATAAGGGATAAGACTTGTCTATTCTAGACCTTTATTGATATGGACTCATCCTCCGGACATGCCAACTCTTTAGAAAGCTTGGCTAAAGCATACACTATAGCATTCTCTCCTCGATGAATCTTATAAGTAGTAACCTCTGGATTTGGGCTAACAACTCTATGGTGTACTTGTGGCTGTGATAGAGCTTGGGCTTTATAACCTTATAGGACCCAGCAATTTTGTTGATAACTAGCTAAGAATCCTCACAGTGGTTGATGTTATGGATGCTTAGAGTAACAATTAACTCAAAACCAGTAATCAAAGCCTTATATTTTGCTTCATTATTGGTACAAGGATTGGACAGATGAAATGAGAATCACATCACATCACGGTCCTGAGTTAAGAGAATTATTCCCTACCCCTTCCTTTCCTGAAATAGTAGATTGTGGTTCTTCTCCTCTTTAAGAGGAAGTCACACCATCAAACTACATCTCCCGGTGAATCTTGGTAGTAAAGTTTATGATTTGTTCATAGAGAATGTAGAAAGTGGGTGTCTTAAGAAATCCACCCTAGTGTTTGTTCTTTCATCATAAGAGTTATAAAGGTAATGTCAAATTATGAGAAGATCATGGACCGTCATGCTAGCCACCTGTATAGTGTCAACTGTGTCATGAGATACTATAGTGGATTGATCATAGAGATTAAGTTCACCTTATGAGGAAGCATGTAATGGTATAGCTTTTGGGATGCAAAGATTAAAGCTAGGCAATGCTTCTCAATGGGTGGATAATTAGCCTCGATAGGGATTAAATGACAGCTGAGGTAGTATAGTGCATTTTACTTCCCTTCATCATTAGCTTGGGCTAACAAAGCACTAAAGGCATCATCTAACACAAATTATTAGTAACTTTCACGGGATGGGGTACTAGAACTAGCGGCATCATGAGGTAATGCTTGATGTCTTCAAAGGCATGGTCACACTTATCATCCCACTTGAACTTAGCATCCTTTTCGAGAAGTTCAAAGAATGGCTGACATCTTCCTAATAGGTTGGATATAAAGCATCTTAGATATGCCAACCGCCCTTGGAATGATCTGAGTTTAGTTAAACTTTTAGGGGGTAGCATTTCTAATATCACTATATTTTTCTCTGGAATGATTTCAATTTCTTGGTGTTGGACAACAAACCCAAGGAATTTTCTTCAAGCTACTCTGAATGAAAACTTCATGGGGTTCATTTTGAGGTTAAATTATCTTAATTGATCAAAAACTACTCTCAAGTCAAAGAAATGGTCTTCCTTTTCTCTACTTTGTATCGTGAGATCATCGACATAGCACTCTACATGATGATCAATGAGTTCGTCAAAGATTCGAGTCATAGCCTGCTTGAATGTTGCACCGACATTTTAAGGCTAAAAGGCATGACCTTATAGCAACAAATTTTAATCAGGGTTTGAAAAGCAGTATTTCTTTCATCTTCAGGGACCATCTTTATTTGGTTATATCTAGATGAGCCATCCATGAAAAAGCGCATGAGAGAGACAATGTCTACACTCGAGATTGGTAGTGGAAATTCATCTTTTTTGACATGCCTTATTTAAATCCCTAAAATTGATTCATATGTGAATTTGGCCTTTCTTTTTCTTAATTGGGATGATGTTGGCTAACCAAGTAGGGTATTCTTTTTCCCAGATGAATCAATCATCAATTAGTTTCTTGACTTTAGAAATGACCTATTATTCTATATTTAATCACATGTGTCAAGGTGCTTGCTTGATATGGTTAGCAGTAGGCTCTATTACTAGTTTATGGACCGCTACATCAGGAGCCAATCCAGGCATCTCTTCATAAATCAATTCAAAAGTTGTCCTTAAACTCAATCAATAGCCTAACTAAGTCATTGGTTTTAATTTCATTCAACAAAAAACTGATATATGTTGGGCGTGGATCTTCTTCAGTTCATAAGTTGATTTCCTTGAGCTCATCGATGGTTGACTTGATCTCTTCTTTGAACTTTGGTGGTACATCATTTACTTCATCATCATCGAAGTTTCTAATCATAGCTCCTCATATGAGTTAATGTGATTTGAAAAGAACCTATCGATTCCAAATGATTGATGACTAGCGTGATTGATCATCGATTGACCCACTACCAAATCTAGTCCCTATTTTTTTTTATTGAGAGCTTTTGCATTTGTTCTTCCATATTCTTTCAAAGTCGACCTTTTGACCAAGTGTGTAGTATTAACCCTTTCTTTGCTAAATTATGAACACAAGGTAAGTACCAATCAAAAGGTAATTCTATTAAATCTTTATATGAATCATCCTCAAGTTCTACATCAACTTCTTCACTTGAGGATGATACTTCTAGAAATAACCTCTGATTCTTCACACCTATGGATGACTTAGGGGATTCCTTAACTACCAAACCCTTAGCTTTTTGAAAGGAAAGTGGGTTAGAGCTAAGGTTCCTAATTGATGCCTATCTATTTCACTTATAAACTTGGATACACTTTAAGATTGGTCTTCTTCATTATCTAGCTCAAGTGTCCCCTCCAAGGGAATCTAGTATTAAGAAGAGCTGGCTGGTGTGCTAACCAGATAACACTCATCCTATGAACTAGATTCTAAGTCTATATGGATAGCAGGTGTACTCCTGATAGCTCGGACATATCTTTTATTGGGTGGCTAATAAAGAGGTTTTTCACCCCTCTAACTAACTCTGAACTGGTCTCTTCCTCTGCCTAGTGGAGGTGGGTCGTCACGATATGTTAGAATGGGTAATGAACTATGGGTGGAAATCTAATGTCATGCTCTTCCTCCTCCAAGTCTATTTACTCCCTTTTATTTTCTTTTCATTCTCTTTCTCTTTCTTTTCTTTTTTGTTTTTTCCTTTTTTTATTTTTATACTTTGGCCAAGTTTGCGAGAATAGACTTGTTGATTTTGAGGGAGGTAGTAAGTTGCATCCTCATATCGCGACCTCATGAGCGTAAATGGCTTGAGATCTCCTTTGACATAATAGATGATCCCACCTCTCACAAACTTCATACATTGATGTAGCAAGGATGGAACTATGTTGTTCCCATGTATCCATGGTCTTCCAAGCAAAGCGTTGAAAGATGTATCCGAATCTATAATGTGAAACATGGCTTCGGTCTTCCAATCATCTTTATCCAAGGGCAACACTATGGAGCCTAAGGTGTGTTGACCCCACTTTTGGAGTGCGGATTCAATCTTCCCATCTTATACATAGGAGTATTCAAGATTCTAAGACTTCCCTTATCATAAGACACTTCAAACAAATAGGTAAACAGTTAACCTAAGCCTAAAGGCTTACAAGGGTTAACCATATGATTAGGTTATGCCTTAGGATTAGGATAATCCACCCTACAAAAATCCAATCCATGTTCACCTTCTCAAACCAAACCTCAAGTTTAATTCAAACATCAAAATCAAATCCAAATCCAAACCCAAATTCAAAAACAAAATAATTGAAGCCCATGATCAAATCTAAACTTGAAACCCTTCTTAAAGAATATGACCTATCCCATGAACTTAGGAAAATCTTAATCCAAATCAATACAAAATCAATCAATTTTCTCATAATAAATTTATATCTTCAATCATCTTCCTAAATATAAATCAAATCTACATTCAAATGATGAAAACTAAATTAAACTAAAATAAATTAAATCAAAACCTTTTTTAATCCATATGACCTATGCCATGTACTAAGCCAAATCTTAATCTAAATCATGTCAAACTCAATTGATTTTCCCATCAATCAATCATATTTTCAGTAATATTTACAAATTTAAATGAAATATACATATAAATCATCAAAACTAAATCAAACCAAATCAAAATCCAAACTTAAGCCACATGACCCAACTCCATGGACTTAGCCAAATTCCTTCATTACAAAACCCAAATTCAATTGATTTTCTCATGAATCAATCATACCTTCAATCATATTCACAAATATAAATAAAATCTACAATCAATAACCAAAATCAACCCAAGTCAAACCCAACTTAACCCTTTTGACTTGGAATGTTCAAATGAACCAAAACCCATTTGAATCCAAGCCAATTGAAATTGAATTTAAATATAAATCCCAAATCCATATATAAACTCAACTAAATCAAACTCAACCCAAAATGAAGCCAACTAATCCAAATTGGCCCACTTAACCCAAAATGACCAATTTGACCTATTTGAGCCAAGTTTTAATCCTACTAAAATTGGAATGAACAAAGCCCATCAAAACCTCCCATCATGATTGTTGATGACCCTAGGTTTGTCAATTATCACAAATTAGGCCAAGCCAAGTCAATCCCAGCTTCAAATGAACCAAATAAGCCAAATTGTAACCTAAGCCAAATCCTTGAAACCAATGATTCATACCAAATCAATTAATATTTGAATATGACTTGACCTTCAATTGAGCCAAACCAAATGTAATTTACCCTCTTGACCCAAGTTGACCCAAATTGACCTAAAGACTATTGACCTAGAAGGCCAAATTGCAATCAAAATATAAATCAAATATATTGTACCCAATGGCTCAATTTCATTCCAAATTGATTGTTGAACTTTACCAAAGCCATGATTGGACCCAATTGAACCCAATTGACCTACCAGCCCAAGTTGACCTAAAGGTTCAAGTTGGCCTAAATCAAACCAAATCTAAATTAATTAAGTCCTACAATCCTTCAATTGGTCAACTAAACCCCAAACAACCCCAAGATAATTTGGCCAATTTTGTCAAATTGGTCAACTTAACCACATTTGATCACAATGAATTCAAGTGAGCAAATCAAATCTAAGTCAAACTAAACCAAACTAATTGAACTACAACATCCAAATGATCATATGAACTTCTGCTTTGACCTTTGACCAATTGGTCAACTTGACCAACTTAACCCAAATTTGACCTAAATGAGTCAAATTGAGACAAACCTAACCAATCAATTTGACTTGAAATTTGGGCTAACCCTCTTTTGGCTCATTTCAAATGCCAAATCAAATCTAATGCCAAATAATCATTCTACTCTTAGTTCAAGGGCATCACATGAGACAAATCACCCATATAAGTAGTCATTTCCATTCCTTGGCCACTTGGTACTCTCCCAATGGTTCACCTAAGCACCTAGGACCTTGACCTTGACCGAGGGTGGTTGGGTCAAACCATGACCCAGAGGTGAAATCACTCACCCTCCCCATTGGAGCATTTGAAGCCCACAGGACACCATGATTCCTCCTTGGCAGTCACCTCCACACCTTCAACCAACCAATCACCTCCTACCTCATGACTCCTGAAGATTGTGGATGGACATTAGAATCCAAACCCAAATGCCATCTTCCGATAAAGATGAAAGGGGGCATACACCTCCTCATTTCACACAAAATCACTCAAACTAGCTACCGATGAGATGCTAGTGCCATTCCCTAAGCACCCAAGCTTGTTCCTCGATCAAAAAATGCCATTCACGTTAGTCTTGAAATAGGATGCTCCCATTTTTGATCTAACTTCACCATTTCTCCATCAAACTCAAATTAACTTTGGATGCTCTTTCCCTAGGCCTCATTGAGCAAGAATGAATTATCTCCCAAGCTTCATGAGCATGGGACTTGATCAAGGCAAATTATCAGTTTGTGGCCTTCTGGGCAAACAATAAGGAATTGATCCAATTGCTTCTCAACAGGGCTTCATCTCCACTAGATGAAGTTTCCTTTATCATTCGAGCCATCAGTCATGAGCTTTAGTGAGGTATGCTTCCAAAACCAATCCTTAAGAAAAAATGGGTTGGAGCTTTGTGAAGAGAACTTGCATCTCGTGTGATCATGATCGTTGGATCCCCTCTAATCGATATTATGAAGGTGTGGGATCCTTTTAGTTGATCGACCAAAGCTCTTGGATCAAGTGAGCAATGTTGGATACTTCATTCTCCCTCACCACATCATGTTAGATCACACACCATCTCCACATCGTAATGGATGATCGTAATTAGATCCGTTACATCAATCTAATTTAATCCTATTAAGCTATGGAATTAATCATAGCCATCTAATCTTAGATGACGATGAGAGAAAGCACACCTTCCATAGGTGTTGAGTGGGATAAGTTTTAGCCAATCTCTCATGGCATAGCCGTCGACACACGTATTTGCCAAAGGATTAAGCTTTAATTAGGCTTAATTATTCATTTTTAATGGCTGAAGCTTATTAAAATCATAAACAATTATAGTGAAATAAAAAATGCAAATAAATACTGATTTTAATGTTATTTTAAAGGAGAATTAATTAAAAATGACCTTAATTAATTTTAAACAATAATTAAGGTTTATTAATGTTTAACTATGAAATTATTAACAATTACTCCTTAAATTTTTTGAGCAATTAATTCTAAATTTTGTGGGGTTAATTTAATGGAATGACCTCGCCTCTCATGATTTTCTTGGGATTTATTTCTCACTTAATTAGGAAAATTGGCTAATTAAATCTTACTCTTTTAAGTTAGTGATTAATTAATCCCATGAATAGTAATAAATTGGTTAATTAAGTTTATCAATCATTGTTCAATAGTAAGTGAACTAAGGAATAGGGTTAGGACCCCACTAAGTTCATTTCACCCTTTCTTAAAATGAAATTAATTAACTAATTAATAAATTCACTTAATCATTGAAATCATAGTCACTTAGACTTTAATTAATTAAATCATGGGGTAGATATTTAGGTGTTTAATAACCAAAATAGTTTAATGAAATTATGGTTAGTCCACATGTGTGGGAGAACCATAAGAGTAATTAAATAAGTCTCTTAATCTAATTAACAATTAATGACGAGCCAATTACATTAGGTCTCTTATATTTCCTAAGATCATTGTAAGTTTATTTTCCATGCATATCATGTTGGCTCATAATTATTTTGTTAATTACCTTAAGGTGACATAGGTAAGGGTAATTAATTCATCTAATTAAGGGTTAATTAACCCATAATATAATCAAGTAATTACATTTCCTTAAATTAAATAAAATCACTAATGTTGGGAATGGATTTAAACTACAAGTGATGATTTCTCTTCTCCTCTTTAAATCAAATCAAATACAAAACTTAATTAATAAAGAAGCTTTGGTTTGCTTTAAATAATCTTATTTGATTTGATTATCCTTAAGAGAACTGGTTGAATGAATCACATGCTCATATTTGATTGCCCTCTTTCTAAGCATGTTAAATTTTGTATGTCATTTGGATTCATGCTCCCATCTTTTCAAAATCAAGTAAAATAAAATGATTTTTCTTTATGTAAGCTTGCATGTGTTTATTTATTTTAATATATGTATGGCTATTATCACTATTAAATCCAAATATATTTTTTAAAAGCTTATAATTGAATAAATAATATGAGTTATGATGCTAGTTATAAATACATAGAAATATGTGATTATAGCTTAAGCTGTATGAATGTAGAGTTCTCTTTCCTCTATTCATGTATTGATTTATATAAGATTAAATGGTAATGGGTATATAGTGCGGACATCCAGACATGAGGCTTTTAGCTAGCCCCAAGAATTACCACACTTCCTTGGTTTAATGACACATACCCATTTGATTTCATTCTTATGTATTTCAACACTAAAATTTGGATAGAGCTTTAATTCATATATAAATGATTCAATAAAAAAAATATTCAATCTTTGCATGATTTTCTTTCCCTCATTTATGCATACATCCATATGTGTCCAATAAAAGCAAGTATATAGTCTAGACATCTCTAGGGAATATGAGGATTTAGTTATCCCCAAGGAGGTCTTCCATTAATCATTTTCCTAGTTTAACAATGACACATACTTGCCTATATATTTATACATGTATATGTATATGGGATTAGTAAATGAAAATCCCATTATACATTTAAATTATATGCATTCATAATTGACTAAGTGGTTGAATTAATTAGCCATATGATTTGGAGCTTATTTCCTACGTTAATGTATAAGAATTTACATATGTTTCATGGAAAATGGGTATATAGTCTAAACATCCCGAGAATACTTGGGTTTAGCTAGCTCAAGGAGGTCATTTGATTATCTCACTTATTTAATAACACATGCATGCTTATTTAATTTCATTCTTATGTCCTTTTTTGTATAATAATTTAGATGAAGTTTTAAATAAATATGTTTAAATAATTCAATATAATTAAATATAAATTCTAAACATACACATACATTAATCATTTAAGTGTGCTAAAATATGTTGCATGTATAGATACACTTACGATTAAATCATATGCATGTTACATGTGATGGAAAGGAATGATTTAATATATGTCATGTGGTAGTAATTCAATCAAATTAATCTTAATAGCCTTTCATTTTTAGGATTTATTTAAAGTGAACCTAAACTTAGGATTAATTAAATCATTTAATAACATTAACTAAAGAGAACTAAATAAAATTAATTTACTTTAGAAAGTGACTTAAGGTAGGGATGAAATAGGGCAATCATTTTTTTTTCCTCCTTTTATAACACTTAGTTGCTAAGTGTAATCCAATGAAACAAAATGAAACATAAATTAAAATTCTCAAATCAATTAAACTACTTCGTGTGAAATCAACCTTTCATGTTAAATTGAACCCTTCTACACTTAGAAAATACAACACTAATGCCTAACAAGACTTAGCACATAAGCCTTAATAGACACATTATAATTAAGTCACCACTTCTAGCTTAAGTTAGGATGGTGTATGATGTGTATATGTATATTTTTGTTTAATGATGTATTATTTTAGATTGGAAGTTAGGGTGTATGCTTCATGACTAGATGATATTAATATTAGCCTAATCATATTTTCAACAGAGGATTATGCTTAAGGAATGGTTAAAAATAAATGTGAATGTTTTTTTTCAAGTAGCTTAAATCCTTAAGCATAATCCAAGTTAGGACGGGTGGGCTTAGTTACCCATGTGTAGGCTAAGTCCAAATTATAAATACAAGCTTGAGATTATATGTATATTTAGCTAACATCTATTTTGCAAGTGTAGTTAGATTTACTAAAATGTAATTTTTAAAATAAAGTATTATGATAAGTGTTATGAAAGGTGGCGAAGGCTTTTCCTTGGGGTGCCCTATGATGCCTTTAAAAAGCACCATCAAAAGAAAAACCAAATCAAAATGGAGATATGAAGAAAGAAGACCCCATAGCATTTAATACAATTATAATTATTCTTTCATATTCTAGGTTGTATAAGGGTAGAGTTGACTTCCCATCTTTTCTCTCTTTGGGTTTATGCAGTACCATAGACCACTCTTTTATTATATAATTATTTGATGTTATGTTTACATTGTGCATTAAGATGGCATGCTTATCATATTTTCATAAATGATTGATGCTTTAATGTGTAGGATATGATTAGGCTCTAGGATAAAAATAACTTTTCTACTAATTACTCATAACTAAATTTTAAAAACTCATAACCTCATCATAAAGCCTAAGACATAAATAAGATAATTAAAAGATCTAGCAACCCCTTAGCTATATGGTTATATGTTTCACTTCATGCATGCATATTTTATCTCCTTTGAACATGAAGGATCTCCATCCTTGCACGATAAAAGAATGCTTGACTTGTGAGAGAATCCTTTGTGGTGGAGAACATCTTCTTCTAGCTGATTAAACCCATAACTTATTTTTTCATGCATTTAAGCATAAGAAATCTTAAAGCCTTAGTCAAAATGATGTGTCTAAAATGAAATAAAATTTTGAATCATTTTGCATCTATAGATTAAGTCATATATCCTAGTCCTTAAAAGTGTGTGTTTAGGACTTTAGTCTCTTTCCAATTAAATAATTACCCTAGCTATCTAGCAATTCAAAAGACCATACTTCATGGTTACAAAATCATAGGAGGAGCTATCTAGTGGCCACTCCAGGCAGTTATAAGTCCAAAAGTCAGACAATTTATTCTCTTTTATAGAGGTAAACCCTTATATCCACCTGTCACTTAGATTTAGGTCATGCTATAGCTTGTACTAAAGCTCCATAGATTTAGGATCCGAGGTATCTATTTCTTTCAGGCTGTGAGCATAATTCCTCATCTCTTAGGCATTCTCATAATCTTATGTTGGTGGATCATAATCCATAGTAATCTAAATAAATTTCAACTCAAAACATATAATGTAAAGAGGTAGTTGTGCTCGATCATCCCTAGGAGTAAGTCTTCATCCTTCAGAATGTAACTTTGAAGATGTCCTTGGTATGACTCCTCTTTCATAGCCGTCAGCTGAGCCAAGCATATTTCTAGATCAAGTAAAGACTTGATTAAATATTCCCCCATCTCTTTGGATAAGACAAGGGCATTGTATATGCTTAACTTAGTAGGAAACTTTCTAAGGTGGGCTAGGACAGTGTAATCAACTCTTGTTTGGTCCTCCACAAGCATATCCATAGGTGGACCATCCAATGGAGGGGCTATCTGCTCACTGGAACCAATGACCTACTTACCTTTATCACGAGGTGCTACCCTGGAGGTAGAACTTTGACCATAGGTTGACTTTAGTGACTTCTTGGAATGATGAGCTTGTGGAAAGTTCTACCTTCTCATTGGGTAGACTTAGAGCTTCTTATGGGATCCTGAGTTAGTTGACTCCAAGTCAATCTCAAGAGGTGAACCCTAATTAATTTAGAAGGATAGTTTGACTATGATTAGAAAGGAACGATTGAAACTACTGAGCTATTATTTTTTTAGACTTCCAATAGGAATAAAATCATGAGCATTAGAAGTAGACAATATATAAGTCGAATTAGCTTTCTTCATTATTCTTTTTTGGATGGAGGTACATGATAGAAATTAAGTAAATAGAATAAGGGAATTAGTGCCTTTATCCATAGATACAATGCTACCGGTGAAGAGGAGCTAGCGTAAGAGGTGGTGGCCGCAGCGTGGATGGAGTATAGGACTGCATGGCTATGCAACCGACTATCACTGGCAAGTATTGTGAGATGTTGTTGTTGTTGGGCTATCTCTCATGAGTTATCCTTGCAACTAACAAACCTTCTTTAGTGTTGAGGTTTGAGCTACTTTAGGCACTGCAAGAAAAGCTTCTAGAAATCTTAGATCTTCAAGAGGTTCAAGATAGGAGATATCCTAACCTTTCTTTTTTTAAGAGGATCACAAGTATCCCCAAAGATTACTCTAACATAACTAGAAGGTTGTTCTAATAAGTATTCTTAGGGATAACTATGGTTACCAACTTTGTAGTTGCCCTCATGCTAGTCCTAAATGTGATAGAATCCTCTAGATATGGCCTAAACATACGTGGTAGGGGCAATAACTAAGATCATCACTCTTTCCCACTTCCTCCAGCTAACCTGGGTGTCAAAAGAGATTCTTAAAGATTTTTCTTAACTACCTCCCTCTTAAATGATTAAATTGAATATATAGGCAAGATTAGGTGGAAAGTAGATATCTAGCAATGGATATGAATACCGCCTCTTGGAAATCAGGTGGTGGAAATAGTCATGAGGCTGCGGTGGATAAGATGGATGATTTGGTGGAAGAGTAGGTCTTAAAGGAGGCCATTCAAAGTCTCTTTGAACCGGAACGCATTTCTGTCCCCTTCAACACAACTATCCCTAGCTTCTTCTGGGGTCTTGGGCCTAGATGATTGGTCGAGGAAAGGGCAACTATTTTGGCTTCCTTTTGTAGTCAGCCTTGTTGATTAATTTCTCAAATATTTTGATGGTAAAACCCTTAAGCATGAAGGCTAATGGATATTCTTGAGAATAATTTTAATGGCATGACTGAGGCAATTATTTGGCATTTCATGCTTAGTTTTACGACAATGTAATCAATAATGAATCCATTGAGTTTTTATTTCTTTATAATGAGGTCGCCTATAGCCACCCTCTGCTGAGCTCCATCAAACCTCTTGATGAAAAGGTGCTACAACTCAGCAAAAGTCTTTACCAAACCATTGGCAGTTTGGCGTACCAATCAAATGGAACACTTGAAAGACTGCTAATTAAAAGATAGAAGAGGAGTGCTTTTGCTACCTGTTGCAATCATCTCTAAAGTCAAAGTAATGTGTTATCGTGGGTTCCCACTACCATCAAAGATCTTGAAGGATGGTGGCACAAATCCCTAAATAAAATAAAAACTAAATGAAAACCTAAACCTAAAAATAAAACCTAAAAATAAATAAAACAAACCTAAACTAAAACTACAAAATACAAAATAAAATAAACATAAACCCTAACCCTAAACCTAAACCTAAACCCAACCAAACCAAAAACCAAATAAATTAAAAAATAAACCTAAACCCTAAAACCTAATAAACCCTAAGATTGGGCAGAACCATGATGGCACAAACATCACGGTCAACTTAATCTTAATCCCAGATCTAGCGATGAGGCGATAGAGGCGGCGTTGTCGCGGTGGTGGTGGGGAATCTAGAGGTACTGGAGGATATGGAGGTGGTCGAGGCGGTTGGTTATGGGCTGAGGAGTGATGGAGGTTACAACTATGGTGGTGGAGGAGGGAGTGATCGGGGATATGATGATAGATCCCACTACTTGGGAGGCCAGGGTGGTTCTGATGGGAATGGGAGAAATTGAAGAATGACCAATACGATCTACTACTTATGGAACCGTGTCTTCGAATATAGAGACGATTTTAGTTATCTAGGGTTTTGATTTATCTATCGTTCATTTTTTTTTATCTCGGCCATCGCTGTCCTAGAATATATGGTGTGTTACTTAGTTGAAATCAAGGAATGTTGAATGAATTTGTTCTCAGTTAAAAAAAAACCAAAAATCCTAAACACTAAACTAAAAAATCTAAACACTTAAAACCCAAACCATCAACCATAAACCCTAAAAAGCCCTAAACAAACCTAAATCCATAAAACCCTAAAAACCCAAACTCTAAACCTAAAACCTAAACCCTAAACCCTAAACCCTAAAAAGTTAAAATGTTAAACCTAAACTAAATAAAACCTAAAAATAAAATAAAAAAAACAAAACTAAAATAAAATAAAATTAAAAACATAAAGTAAAATAAATAAACTAAACTAAATAAAATTTTAAAACCTTATTAAAAATTTAAATAAACTAATTAAAAAAATAAAAATAAATAAACAAATAAATAGGCTACTTGTTTCTTTAAAAAAAACCTAAATCCAAATTCCTAAACCCTACCCAGTCCTACCCAAAACCCTGCCTTTCAGTGCAAATCCTAAACTAAACACTCAAATCCTAAACCCTAAACCTCAGGGCATGGATCTCCAGGCCAAACCTCTGCCACTCTAAATCCTGGGCCCTGGGCCTTTAAAACCTTAAACCTTAAACTCGGCCTTCAGGCATCCTAAACCCTGACCATGATCCCATGACCTGGGCCCTAAACCTCCTGGGCTTCAGGAAACTGAACCCTAGCATGAATTTAAACTTTAAACCTAAAAAATAATGAGAAAAGGCCAGGCTATACCCTAAACTAAAGCTACCCTAAAATCCCAGGTCTAAACTGGGCCCATCCCACTCCTAAACCTAAAACCCTGGGCCCCACTAAAACACCTCAGTGACTGGGCCCATCCTACTTCCAACCTGGCCCTGGGTCTGGGCATCCTGGGTAGGCTAAACCTTAAACTTAAAATGTAAACTTAAATAAAATAAAACCTAAAACTTAAACCTAAATAAAATAAAATAAAAAAAATATAAACTAAAATAAATAAAGCTAAACTAAATAAAATAAAATAAACCTAGATAAAAAAACAAAATAAAATTTAAACTAAATCTCTGCTTAAACCCAAAACTAACGCACCCTAAACCTGCACAACATTAAACTTACACCCTAAACTTGCAGGCGCAATCCTAAAACCTAATCAGCACCTAAACCTAACCCTAAACTGAAATCCTAAACCTAAACCCTAAACCCTAAACTCCTAAACTAAATCTAAAAAATCAAACCATTCCTAAGCCATAAGGCCTATCCATGAACTAGCTAAATATTAATCCAAATTAAATCAAACTCAATTGAGTTTCTAACAAATCAATCATATTTTAACTATCTTTCATAAATTTAAATGAAAAAAAACATTTAAATCATCAAAACTAAATCAAACCATATCAAAATCCAAACCTAAGCCACATAACTCAACTCCATGGACTTAGCCAAGTTTCTTCATTCAACCCAAATTCAATTGACTTTCATGAATCAATCATTATTCTTAATCATATTCACAAATATAAATGAAATCTGTCATTAAACCAAAATCAACACCCAATCAACCCATGTGACTTCAAATGTTCAAATGAACTAAACCCATTTTCAAAACCATTTTGAATTATTCAATCCCAAATCCATATACTCCCAATCCATAAACTCAATCACTCAACCCAAAATCATGCAAACTAAACTTGATTGGTCCACTTGACCCAAAGTGGCCAATTTGACATATTTGAGCCAAGTTCTAATCCTACCCAAATTGGATTGAACGAGCCCATCAAAACTCCATGATGATCTAGGTTGATCAATTATTACAAATTAGGTCAAATCAAGTTAACTTTGTCATTTGACCAAGACCAACCTCTTAACCCATATTAATCCAAACTAGCCATTAACCTAAGCCAAATCCTTAGAAACCAATGATTCATACCAAATAAAAATCAATATTAGAATATGACTTGACTTTCAATTGAGTTAAATAAAACCCAATTGGTCCTGTTGACCCAAGTTGACTCATATTGCCCTTAAAGACCAAATTGGGTCAAATCAAAATATAAACAAAATTGATTGCAACCAATAGCTCAAGTTCATTCTAAATTGATTTGAACTTGGCGAAAGGCATGATTGGACCCAATTATTGACCCACTTAGCCAAAATTATTACTGGCAAAATTTACCTAAAAGTTGTCCTAAATTAAAACTAAATCCAAATTAATTGAAACCAAAACCTACAATCATCTTCAATTGGTCAACATAACCCAACCAACACTGACCCAATAATTTGGCAAGGGTCATTGGTCAACTTAATCCATTTGACCCAAATGAATTCAAATGAGCCAAACTAAATCTAAGCCAAACTAAACCAACCAAATTGAACCAAACATCCCAAATGATCATATAAACTTAGCTCAACCCTTGGTTTAATTTGACCAATTGGTCAACTTGACCAACCTAACCCAATTTGACATAAATGAGTCAAATTGAGCCAAACCTAACCAAATCAACTCAATTGACTTGAAACTTGAGTTAACCCACTTTAGCTCATTTCAAATCTTCCAAATTAAATCTAATGCTAAATGATCATTCTACCTTTGGGTTAAGGGGGAGACAAATAACTCAAGTAAGTGGTCATTTCACCTCCGCCACTGGCACTCTCCTAATGGTCCAGCTAGGCAACTTCAGGATACGCCCACCAAGGGGTGGTTGGGTCTACCATAACCCATGGGAGGTGAAATCACCTCACCCTTGCCATTGGCACATTTGAAACCCATAGGACACCCATTATTCCTCCTAGGTAGCCACCTCCCACCAAGCCAGCCACCTCCTCTCCTACCTACCCACGACTCCCTGAGATGGCTGGACAAGCACTAGATGCCAAACCTTATCCCACCATCTGATCAAGATGAAGGGGTAGACTCCCACTCGTTTCCACTCAAACATACATAAAAATCATTCTCGAGATCTAGCTACCCAAGATGAAGCTGGGCCTTATTCTAAGCTCCCAAGCTCATTCCTTGATCAAAAAATGCCATTCTCATCATTCCCGAAATAGAACACTTTTATTTCTAACATAACTTCCCCATTTCTCCATCAAACTAAAATTAACTTTGCACACACCTTCCCTAGGCCTCATCGAGCAAGAATGAATCATCTCCCAAGCTTCCTGAGCATGTGATGTGGGACTTTAATCAAAGCTAAGCTCCAAATCCAAATCATCAGGCCTTGTGAGTGTGAACGTCAAGGAATTGATCCAATTGTTGCTCAATAAGGCTTCATCTACACTAGATAAAACTTCCTCAATCATTTGAGCCACCTGAGCTCGCAAGGTATATGATGATCCAGGCAAAATGGGTTGGAGTTTTATGAAGAAAACTTGCATCTTGTGTGATCTTGGCCATTGGATCCCCTCCGATCAATGTCGTGAAGGTGTGGTATGCTTTTGGAGTTGATCTGAGTTTGGGTAGTTTGGATCAAGTGAGCAATGGCAGACAGACTCTATTCTCCCCCTTGAGTGACGTTATCATGCACCATCCATTCCATCTACGCGCATGGCCATGATTAGATCTACTAGATTGATCTGATTTAATCCTTTAAAGTTGTGGGATTAATCATAGCCATCCGATCTTAGATCGGATGATGGAGAAGAAAATGTGTCTATCCATGCCATGTAGCTGATGAGTCAGATAAGTTTTAAGTAGCCAATCTCATGGTGTCATGTGGAATGTGTGCCACATCAGTGCGCCACATGGCCCAAACAGGATTAGGCTTTAATTAGGCTTAATTAATCATGTTTAATTGCAAAACTTCTAAAAATCATAAAAATCATAGAAATAAAAATAAAAATAAATACTTATTTTAAAGGTATTACAGAGGAGAATTAATTAAAAATGATCTTAACTAATTCTTAAATAGTAAATTAAGGCTTTAATTACAAAAGCAATTACCTTAATTACTCTTAAATTAAGCGACAAAATTTTATGGATTAATTTAATCGAATGACCTCTACCTCCCATAATTTTCTTAGGATTTTTGCTCACCTTATATAAAAAATTGACTATTAAATATTAAAACTATTTTAAGTTAATTAATGATTAATTAATCTCATGAACAATAACAAATTGGTTAACTAAGTTTATTAATCATTGTTCAATAGGGTTGGGACCCTTTTCCCTAAGTTCATTTCATCCTTTTTTAAAAGCGAAATTAAGATTTAACTAATTAATTAAATTACTTTATCAAATTGAAATAATAATCAAATCGACCTTAATTAATTAAATCATGGGGTAGATCTTTAGGTGTTTAATACTTTAAAGGAGTTTAATGTGTATGGTTTGTTCACATGTGTGGAAAACCATAAGAGTAATTAATTAAGTCCCTTAATCTAAATAAATATTTATCACATGAGCCAGTATTGCATTGCTTTTATTTCTAGGATCATTGCAAGTTTATTTTTCATTGCATATCATGTTGGCTCTTAATTACTTAGTTAATTACATTAAGTGACATAGGTAAGGTAATTAATTCATCTAATTATGGGTTTAACTTAATTAACCCATAAAATCAACTTATATTTCCTTAAATTAAATCAAATCACTAATGTGGGAATGTGTTTAAAACAACAAGTAATGACTTCTCTTCTCCTCTTTAAAGCAAGTCAAATCTTAAACTTAATTAATAAAGAAGGTTTTCTTTAAATAATCTTTTTTTTGACTTGATTATCCTTAAGAACTAGTTTGGTTGAATGAATCACATGCATATATTTGATTGTCCCTCTATCCAATCATGTTAATTTGGTATGTCAATTGAATTCATGCATCAATCTTTTCAAAATAAAGTAAAAGAAAATGGATTTCCTTTATGCTTGCATGTGTGTAATTTAATATATGCAACTATTATCACTATTAATAAAGTCAAATGTATTTTCAAAAGCTTTAAAATGAATAATAATATGTGTTATGATGCTAGTTATATAATACATAAGAAATGCATGTACTTTTAGCTTAAGTATGAATGTTGAGTTCTCTTTCCTCTATTCATGTGTTGATTTATATAAGATTAAATGGTAATGAGTATATAGTCTAGACATCCCAGAACACTTTGCTTTAGCCCTAAGGAGGTCATTTGATTACCTCACTCTTCTAGTTTAACAATTTGATTTCATTCTATGTATTTCAACATTAGAATTTGGATAGAACTTTAATTCATATATAAATGATTGAATCAAACAAAATATACAATCTTTTGCATGATTTTCTTTCTCATGTTTATGTATACATCTATGTGTGTCTAGAAAGAAAACATGTACATAGTCTGAATCACGAGAATACAAGCTTTTTTGAGGTCATTTGATTACCTCACTTTCTTAGTTTAACAATAAAATGTACTTGTCTATATCTTTCTACATGTATATGTATATGTGATTAGTGAATGAAAATCCCATTTTAGATTAACATTGCATGCACATATTGACTAAGTGGTTGAATTAATTAGCCATATGATTTAAAACTTCATATGTTCATGTATACAAATTTACATATGTTTAAATGCAAATGTGTATATAGTCTCTTGACCTCCTAAGAAAATAAGGAAGCTTTAGCTAGCTCCAAGGAGGTCATTTGATTACCTCACTTCCCTGATTTAACAAAGGTACATGCCTATTTAATTTCCTTCTTTTGTCCTTTTTGAATAAGAATTTGGGTAAAGTTTTAAATTAATAAGTTTAAAAAATACAATCAATAAAAATATAAAATCTAGACATACACATACATTCATCATTTAAGTGTGCTAAAATATGTTGCATGTATAAAAGCACCTAATATTAAATCATATGCATGATACATGTGATGAAAACGAATAATTTAATATATGTCATGCGATAGTAATTCAATTAAATTAACCTTAAGATGCCTTTCATTTTGAATAGAATTATTTGAAGTGAACCTAAACTTAGGATTAATTAAATCATTTAATAAGCCATTCACTAAAGAGAACTAAATCAAATTAATATACATTAAAAGTGACTTATGGTAGGGATGAAAGAGGCCAATCCTCTTTTCCTCTCTTTATAACACTTAGTTGCTAAGTGTAATCAAATGAAACAAAAAAAGAACACAAATTAAATTCTCAAATCAATTAAACTACTCAAGTGAAATCAACCTTTAATGTTAAATTGAATTTTGTTCACTTAGAAAATACAACACTAATGCTTAACAAGACTTACCATGAAAGCGTATAATATACACATTAGAATTAAATCACCACTAGCTCTCTAAGTTAAGATGGTTTATGATATGTGTATGTTTGGTTTTTATGATTTATTTAGATTGGATGTTGGGGTGTATGTATGGATTTGGATAATAGGCTAATAATATTAGCCTAATCATGTTTTCTGGGGATTATGCTTAAGGGATTCTTAAAAAATAAATGTGATATATGCAAGTTGCTTAAATCCTTAAGCATAATCCAAGTTGGGACATGTAATTACCCATGTGTAGGGTGCTAAGTACAAATTATAAAGACAATTGCTTGAGATTATATGTATATTTAGCTAACCTTTATTTTATGAGTGTAGTTAGATTTACTTTTCCCACATAAATGTAATTTTAGCAATAGGAATTAGGATTAGTGTTATGGGGGATTAGAGGAAAAGGGCCAAAAGGCTTTGTCCTAAGGTGCCATGTGATGCCTTTGAAGCAAGCACCATCTAATTCAAAGAAGGAACCAAATCATAAATGGAGATATGAAGAAAGAAGACCATATAACATTTAATTCAATTATAATTATTCTTTCATATTCTAGGTTGTATAATGGTAGAACTTCCCCCATCTTTTCTCTCTATATGGTACTACCGACTACTTTTCATCACTTTTATTTTTTTATGATAATTTATATAATTGTTTGATGTTATGTTTACATTGTGCATTAGGACAACATGCTTTTCATTATTTCTTAAATGATTGATGTTTTAATCTGTGGCTTGGTTATGATTAGGCTCTTAGGATAAAAGTAACTTTTCTACCCAACTAATCACTTAAAACTAAATTTTAAATAACTCATAACCTCATCATAAATCCTAAGACATAAATAAGATAATTAAAAGATTTAGCAACCCCTTAGCTATATGGTTGTATGTTTTACATCATGCATGCATATTCTTTCACTCTTGAACATGAAGGACCTCCATCCTTGCGATAAAAGGATTGCTCGACCTATGAGGGCATCCTTGTGGTATAGAACACCTTCTTCTGATTTGACCATAACCTATTTCATCATGCATTTTAGCATAAAAAATACTAAAGCCTCTATGAAAATGATCGCTTAAAATGAAATAAAATTTGAAAGATTTTTGCAATTATAGATTAAGTCATATGCCCATACAACTCATGTTCTAGTCTCTTGAGAGTGCATTTAGGACTTTAATATCTTTCTAATTAAATAAACACCCCTAACTTCCAATTCATAGACCGGAACTACATAGTTTTAAAATCATGGGTGGAGTTAGTTGGCAGCCACTCCGGGGAGGTTATAAGTCGAGTGGACAATTTATTCTCTTATGGAGTAAACCCATCATCCATCACTTATATTCAGTCATGCTTTTAGATCATACTAAAGCTCTCTAGATTTAGGATCCTGTTGTATTTACTTTGAGCATAAATCCTCACCTCTTAGGCATTCCACAACCTTGTGTTCTTTGGATTATAAACCTTAGTAATCTAATTAAATTTCAACTCAAAACATATAAATCTTCTCAATTTCAAAATTATAAAGCCCAACCATATGATAGATAGAAATGCTCAATAAGCTTCCTAGTATCATGAGCATTTCCTACTTATTTCATTTGGATTCAAAAAATAAGACTTCTCCTTGAACTTTCCCAATTAATTTTCCAAATACAATGTATCTTTTGATAGTCTAACCTTGAAATCTTTATAGAGTATACTTTAATTCTTTAAAATTTTTATTTCCTAAGATGTAATTAACAATTGAGGCTTGCCTCCATTGAGAACTTTTAAAAACTGGATTAATATAAAGCTTGCTTTCATCATCCATGTAAAAGGGTAAAATCTCTTATACATTCAAGACCCATCATGCCTAGAGTCATTATTATATGAATAGGTCCATTGTAGGGTGATGCCTCTATCTTTTGAGATAGTATATTATCACGTTAATGTTGCCGATCACCTCAAAAATTTCCCCTCTACCGATCGTGGTGTCCCCACCATCTAAAAAATAAACACCATAATGCCCTGTTCGTTGAATCCTCTCAACATCATCCTTTTTTTTTGAGTTTGGAGATGTCGATCCTCAAGTAGGCAAGGTTTCTAAACTCATAATTTTACCGTACACACAGGTCAACCAAAACTCTAGATAGCTAGTACTGTAATATAAAGAAGGCTGGTGCTGGTAGTAAGTCTTGTCGAATGTAACCCTAAGATGTCCTTAGTGGCATGCCTCTTCTTTAGTACCGGTTGGCGAAGCCTATCTCTAGATCAAGTAAGACCTTAATTAGAGATTCCCTCATCTCTTTGGATAAGATAAGGGCATCGATATGCTTAACTTAGCTAAAAAAACTTTCTAAGGTGAGCTAAACATTGTAATCATCACCATATCCATGTGTGGAAGCTTCTTATGGAGGACTGTCCTACAACAAGAACCAATGACTTGCTTACCCTTATCTTAAGGTGCTACCCAGGAGGTAAAACTTTCCACTCACGTTAGGTTGACATGGTGACTTCTTGGAATGATGAGCTTGTGAAAAGTTCAACCTTCTCATCGGGCATACCTATAGCTTCTCCTATGGGATCGTCAGAGTCAGTTGACTCTAAGTCAATCCCAAGAGGTGAACTCGATTAATTTAGAGAAGGATAGTCTGGCTCTGAATCAGAAAAAAAATGATCAAAACTACTAGAGCTATTATTTTGATTAGACTTGGAGAGCTTTCAATAGGAATAAAATCAAGAGCATTAGAAGTAGACAATATATAAGTAGAATCAACTTTTTTTAATTCTTTTTGGGTGAAGTACATGAGATGAGAAATCAAGTAAAGTAAGAAGAGTATGGGATTTAGTGTCGCATTATCCATAGATGTAACACTCACTTAGAAGAGGAGCTACAGAGAGTGGTAGATTGGCTGTGGAGAGTCTTTGGACTGGAGTGGTGGCTCTGGACTATCTTGAGCAAGTATGGTGAGTCTGATACTCATATCACCCTCCTTGAGTTGTCCTGCACTAGCAAACCTTCATTTTTATTGGAGGTTTGAGCTACTTCAACCATCTGAAAACTTCTTGATCTTAGAATGATCTTCTTAGAGGTTGAGATAGGAGATATCCTCTTTTGAGAGGATCGTAGTATCCCTAAGGATTACTCTACGAGTAGATGGTTGTTCCTAATAAGTATTCTGTAGGGATAACTATGGCTCTTAACTTGTAGCTATGCTCAAGCTAGTCCTTAAAATGATAAAATCCTAAGACAAGACCTAACATGCGATTGGTTGGAATAATAATAGGATCATCATTCTTGCCCACTTCCTCTCCAGACTCTTGGGCTAAAACTAAGTTAGGTTTTTTTAAGAGACTCTTAAAGATTTTCCTAACTACCTCCCTCTTGAATGAATATGACTTATTCAATCTATCAGCAAGAGTAGGTGGAAAGTAGCAACCTGACAATGGATATGAATACCACTATTGGGTAGGATGTTGAGGTGGTGGAAATGGTCGCTGTGGTGGCGGGGGTGGCCGGTATGATGGCCGAGGTGGTGTAATAGGAGGTAAAAAAGGAGGCTACTAAGCTCGTGTCTCTCTTGCTTTACTTTGGTGGCTTGCGTCCACTGACACAACTGTCCTTGGCTTCTTTTCAAACATCTTCTATGGCCTGGGATGATTGGTGGAAAGAACAACTTGTTTGGCTTCCTATTGTAAAAGCATAACCTTGTTGATTAATTTCCCTCAGAATGTTTTGATGTTAAATCCCTTAAGCATGAAAGTGATCGGACCATGGATATTCTTGAGAAGAATCTCAATGGCATCTTTGATAGTCGTGGTTCAAATTTCATGCTCGAGATGTTTGCTACATAAGAATGTAATCAACAAGGGGACGCATTTAGTTTCCATTTCTGCAATCGGGTCACATACTGATCACTCTCTTTTACGAGCTCCAAACCTCTTGATGAATAGGTCCGACTCTCAAAGTCTTGATGAACTATTGGGCGATTCGAGCTACCAATCAAATGCAACACCTAACAGACTGCTAATGAAAAGGCTGAAGAGTGCGCGTGCATTCTTTACCATTATTGAAATAGCGTCTAAAGTGTGTAATGTTATGGTATTCTGCGCCATTAAAGATCTTGAAGGATGGTGGCACAAAACCCTAAATAAAATAAAATACTAAATAAACACCTAAAACCTGAAAAAATAAACCTAAAATAAAAACCTAGACCCTACTAAACCTAAAATAAATAAAATTAAATAAACTTAAACTTAAACTAAAATAAATCAGCGTAAACCTAAACCCTAAACTAAATAAAATAAAATAAACTAAAAAATAAATCAAAACTAAACCCAAAATAAACACTAAAACCTAAACTTAAAAAAAGTAAAATAAAACCCAAGAGATAAAAAAATAAAAATAAAACCTAAACCAAAAAAATAAAATAAAATAAACCTAAACAGAAAAATAAACATAAACCTAAACCTAAACCTAAAAAATAAACTAAAATACAAAAACCTAAACTAAAATAAATAAAACTAAAATAAATAAACTAAACTAAGTAAAAATAAAAAATAAAATAAACTAAGATAAATAAAAGATAAACTAAATAAACTAAAATACTTAATTTTTTTTAAAAAAAAAATCCTAAATAACCTAAACCATAAATTAGGTTCTAACCCTAAACCCAAATCATACAATTTAAACCCTAAACCCTAAACCTATAACCATAAACACTAAAAAAACTTAAACCCTAAACCCTAAAATCCCAAACCCAAAACCCTAAACTAACCTTAACCCCTAAACCTTAAACCCTAAATTAGCCCTAAACCTAAACTAATCCTAAACATAAATCTAAACTAAATAAAATAAAATAAACTAAAAATAAACCCATACCTAAACTAAAAATAAAACCTAAAAATAAACCTAAAACCACTTAAAAAAAAAAAAGCCTAAACCAAAACCTAACAATGAAAAATAAAACCTAAGCTTAAAAAATAAAATAAAAATAAAACTAAACTAAAAAGTAAACCTAAACCTAAAAAACTAAAATAAATAAACTAAAGAATAAACTAAATTAAATAAAAAACAAAGATGCACCTAAATCAAAATAAAAAATAAACTAAACTAAAATAAATAAAATATAAACTAACTAGGCCTAAACCTGGGGTTGAATTTAAAAAATAAAATCAGGAAACCATTTAACCTGACACTCAACCTCACCTCAGCGAATCCTAAATCTCTTGAAAACTAAATCTAAACCCTGAAATCATGGGCCAAAGGCCTGGACATTTGCTCAAGCCACTCAGGCTTAAAGCCCTAAACCTAATGTGAGCCCTAAAACCCCCTGGGCCTAAACCCTAAAACCATAAACCTTAAAACCTGAGCCTGGCCCTAAACCTAAACCCACAGCCACACTCTAAGCCACAAATCCTTATACTGGGCCTGGGCCAAAGTGACACCTAAACCCCAAAACCATAATCCTAAACCTAAAGGCCCTGGGCTAATCCACTGATCCTTAAACCCACTGGCATCACTGACCTGAAACCCACTGAAACTAGGCAGAGCTTGAGCTAGGTAAGGCTTAAAATAAATTTAAACCAGAACCTAAATAAGATAAAAATAAAATAAAATTAAAACCTAAATTAAAACTTTAAAATAAAATAAAATAAAATAAACTTATAAAAATAAATAAAATAAAATAAATAAATACTTAAACTAAACTAAAAAAATAAAATTAACCTAGGAATAAAAACCTAAATAAAATAAAAACTAAAGTAAAAACTAAATAAAAATATAAACCTAAAAAATAAACTTGAAAATAAATAAAAAATCAAACTTAAAATACAAAAAAAACCTAAACCTAAAATAAAAAAATAAAATAAAAAAATAAAATAAACCTAAACCTAAAGTAAAATAAACTAAACTAAAATAAATAAAACCTAAACCTAAACCTAAAATAAAGTAAACCTAAACCATAAATACAATAAAATAAAATAAACTAAAAATAAACCTAAACCTAAACTAAAAAAAAAAAACTTAAAAATAAACCGAAAATAAAACCAAAAAATAAACCTAAAATAATAAAATAAAACCTAAACCTAAACTTATAAATAAAAATAAAACCTAAACATAAAATTAAAATAAAATAAGCGGAACTAAAAAAAACCTAAACTAAAACTAAAATAATCTCATTAAGAAACCTAAACTAAAATAAATAAATTAAACTAAATCAAAATAAAAATAAACATAAATAAAAAATAAAATAAACTAAAATAAACAAAAGAAGAAATGTTGAATATGAATTTGTTCTCTATTAAAAAACCAAAAACTCACAACCCTAAACTAAAACACAAAACCTAAAATCTACAAATCATAAAGCCCTAACAAATCTCACTGACCTAAAGCCTAAACCCTAAATTCTAAAACCCAAAACTAAATCCTAAATAAAGAACCCTAAATGATACAAACCCTAAACTAAATAAAATAAAAATAAAATAAATAAATAAATCACAACCAAAATAAAATTAAATAAAATAAAACATACATACAAAACCTAAACTTAAACCTAAAAAAGAAAATAAATAAACTAAACTAAATAAATTAATAAATTAAATTAAAACTAAAAAATAAAAAACCAAAATAAAATAAAAACTAAATCTACAATAAAAATAAAATAAACCTAAAATAAAATAAAATAAAATAAAATTTAAATAAAAATTGAAACCTAAACAATAAAAGTAAAAATAAAACTTAAAAATAAATAAAAAAACCTAAACCCTAAACTAAAAAAAACCTAAACCTAAAATAAAAATAAAATAAACCTAAACCTAAACTAAAATAAAAAAAAAACTAAAATAAACAAAACCTAAAGTAAATAAAAAAATAAACTAAAAATAAACCTAAACTTAAACCAAAAAAACCCAAACTAAAAAATAAAACTTAAAATAAAAACCTAATATTAAAACCTTAAAAAATTAAATAAAAACCTAACCCTAAAATTAAAAAATAAAACTTAAACATAAAAAATAAAATAAAAATAAAACTAAACTAAAAGAATCAACCTAAACCTAAACCTAAACCTAAAATATAAACTAATATAGAAATCTAAACTAAGATAAATAAACTATATTAAATAAAATAAAAATAAACCTAAATCAGGAATAAAAATAAAATAAACTAAATAAATCTAAACCTGGGTTGCTTAATTTTAAAATAACTAATAATAATAATAATAAAATCCCTCCTTGTAAACCCTAAACCACTAACCTACTCTAAAGCCTGGGACACTTAAACCCTAAGCCTGGACTAAACCCTAAACCTAAACCCTAAACCTATAAACCCTAAAACCACTAACCATAAACTCTAAAACCTAAACTAAATAAAACAATAATAAAATAAAATAAAAAAAACCTTAACCTAATTAAACTAAATAAAATAAAATAAAAACTTAAACTAAAACCTAAACTTAAACCTAAACATAAACCAAAAGATAAAATAAAATAAATAAATAAAATCTAAACTAAAATAAAATAAACTAAAAAAAAATAAACCTAAAAAATAATAAAATTTAAATATAATAAACTATAAATAAATAAAATAAAATAAAACTAATTAAAAACTAAACCTAAAAAATAATAAAAAATATAACCTAAAATAAATAAAAATAAACCTAAACCCTAAACTAAAAAAAAAACTAAACCTCAAATAAACCTAAACCTAAACTAAAAACTAAACAAAAATAAAAAATACCTAAACCTAAAGCTAAAATAAACAAAATCTAAACCCTAAAATAAATAAAATTAAATAAACTAAAATATACCTAAACCTAAACTAAAAAAAATAAACCTAAAAAATAAACCTAAAATAAAAACCTAAAACCTAAACTACAAAAATAAAATAAAAACCTAAACCTAAACTTAAAAATAAAAAATAAAACCTACACCTAAAAAATAAAATAAAAATAAAACAAAACTAATAAATAACAAATACCTAAACGTAAACCTAAAAAATAAACTAAAATAAATAAACTAATCTAAATAAAAATACAAAATAAACCTAAAATAAAAAAATAAAATAAACTAAAATTAATAAAAAATAAACTAAATAAACTAAAACCTACTAGTTTACTTAATTTTTTTTAAAAAAATCCGAAACCCTAAACCCTAAACCCTAAACTCTAAAGTTAACCCTAAACCCTAAAAAACCCTAAACCTTAAGCTAACCCTAAACCCTAACAACCCAAAAAAGCTAAAGCCTAAATACTAAATCTTAAACCCTAAACCCTAAAAACCGAAACCCTAAATCCTAAACCCTAAACCCTAAACCCTAAAAAAAGCTAAAAATCTAAACCTAAAAAAAATAAACCGCAAAATAAAATAAATAAATAAACCTGCACCTAAATAAATAAATAAAATAAAATAAAACCTTAACTAAACCTAAACCTAAACCTAAAATAAAATAAAAACTAATAAAATATACTAAAATAAAAGAAAATAATAACATAAACAAAACTAAAAATAATGAACCTAAGAATAAAACCTAAATAACATAAAACAAAATGTAAAATAAAATAAAATTAACCTAAAATAAAATAAATACTTAAAACCACAACAACAACAACAACAACAACTTTATCCCACTAGTGGGTAAATACCATGAATCCTTCGCTCCATTGTGTCCTATTATGTGTCAAATTCTCATTTAATTCAAGTATACTAAGATCATTTTTATACATCTTAACCAAGTATTTTTAGGTCTACCTCTACCTTTCTTAACATAGGCAAATCTTAAATGCATCTACTCTCCTAATGCGTCATTCAACGACGCTTTACCGCCACATCTCCTATCTTATCTATCTACCACTGCGAGCTACTCCAACTTTTCCCCTTGCATTCTATCTCTAAGGGTAAAGCTACTCATCCACCGAGCATCCTCAACTCTATAACACTTAACTTAGTCTTATGTTTTCTTTTTTGGCCAACATTCGCTAAGTCATTGTAGGTCTTACCACCATCTTATAAAATTTTCCTTAACTTGGAACTTTTCTATCACATAAGGCATTCCTCCTCTTCAACCATCCAACTTGAATTTCTACTAATAATATCTCCATCTATTTCACCATCATTTTGAACAATAGAGCCTAAATATCAATCGCTCACTCTTATTAATGACTTGATCACCTAAAGTCACAACTACCACTAAAACTTCTACAACTAAAATTACACTCCATATATTCGGTTTTGATTTGCTTAAGCGAAAACCTTGACTCTAAAGTTGACCTCCATAATTTAAGTTTCTATTGGACTCTCTAGTCTTATCAACAAGAATGTCATCGCGAAAAGAATACACCAAGGTACATCTTCTTGTAAATGCCTCGTAAGAACATCCATAACTAAAGTAAAAAGATAAAGGCTTAATGTTGATCCTTGATGTAATCCAAGCTGAAATAGGAAAATATTTTGTCATTTCTTGTGTTTGGACACAAGTGACAACTAGTATACATATCCTTAATGACTTGAATATAACCAATATTAACTTCTTCTATTCTAGAACTCTCCAAAGAACATCTCTTGAGACTTTAGCATAAGCTTTCTCTAAATCAATAAATATCATATGTAGATCCTTCTTATTTTCTATGCTTCTCCATCAAACCTCTTGACAAATGTATAGCATCCATAGTAGATCTACGGCATGAAACCAAAGCGGTGAGAAACTTATCACATGTCTATGCTCAATTACTCTCTCCCATAATTTTAATTTATGGCACATTAACTTAATTCCTCATAATTTGCACTCTTGTGCATCCCCTTTATTCTTAAATATAGGAACCAACAAACTCTTTCTCCACTCATCTGGCATCTTTTTAGTCTTTAAAATATCATTAAAAAGATTTGTAAGCCAAGAAATTCCTTGATCTCCTAAACATTTCCACACTTCTATTGGAATATTATCCGATCCTACTGCTTTTCCACATTTCATTTTCTTTAAAGCTTCACTAACTTCAAATTTACTAATACGATGATAAAAATGAAATTCTCTATTTTTGTTTAGGGTATTAAGGTTTCTAAAATCAATCATACTTTCAGATCCTTCATTGAAAAGTTTATTAAAATACCTCATCCACCTATTTTCAATATCTTTTCTAAGAAAAGCACTTTATTATTATCATCCTTAATACCCCTCACTTGAACTATGTCTTTATTTCTCCTATCTCTTTGGTTTACTTATACATACATCTTTCACCTTCTTTGGTATCTAATCTTTTGTATAAATCACTAAAAGCTAAATTTTTCGATACATTGCTTTCTTAGAATCTCTACAGCCATTTTATATCTTTCCCAATTCTCGAGGTTTTCACATCTAAACCAAGTTTGATAACAATGCTTGCTTATTTCTTATCTTTTCTTGCACACTCTGACTCCACCACCAACTATTCTTATTAAAAGAAGCTTTTCCTTTTGATTCTCCAAGCACATCTTTAGCAACTTGTTTAATAGCACTTGATATTTTTCCCACACGCGTTAGCTTCCTTATGAACCTCCCAAACTCTAATTTCTTGTAGCTTGCTCTTAAAATATTTTTATTTGTGTTCTTTAAGTGTCCCCATCTAATCCTAGGACAATAATTTAGTTTATTTTTCTCTTACAACCTTTCATCTTAAAATCTAAAACTAATAGTCGATGTTGGGTACTTAAAATTTCACTTGGAATGACCTTACAATCTTTACAATCTAAACGATCTATTTTTCTTATCAAAAATAATCAATCGTTTTATTAGATCCATTTTTTATAAGTAATAATATGTTCATCCTTAAATAAAGTATTAGCAACTACAAAATCATAAGCTAAAGCAAAATCAAATATAGTCCTACCTTCTTCATTAGTCACTCTAAATCCATAACCACCATGAATACTTTTTCTACCACCCAATGTCCAACATGTCCATTTAAATCTCCCCAATAAATACTTTTTCTTCAAGAGGTATCTTTTGTATTAATCCTCTAATTCATTCCAAAATTTTCTTTTGAGCTTAGCTCCAAACCTACTTGAGGAGCATGACACTTATAACATTGATAATCTTAGTATCAACAATAATCTTTAAAGCTATAATTTCTATCTCCACATCTATTAATACTTATAATATTATCCTTCAAACTTTTATCTATAATCACACCTACACCATTTCTAGTTCGACTTTTACCGAATACCAAAGTTTAAAACCTAAACTATCCATCTCATTGGCCTTCTCCCAACCCATTTAGTTTCTTGAACACATAAAATATTTATCTTTCTATGAACCATAATATCTATTAATTCCATTAATTTACCGTAAGAGTACCTATATTCCAAGATGCTAACCTAATTAGTTTCATGGACTAACTTCTTTGCCGCATCCTTCCATAATGTGGGAACCCTTATTTAACACCGCACTAGGCGCGATGCAGCATATTTTCACGTATTCAAGTCACAAGGCGTCTGGGATGCTAGCATTAACACAATGATTTAAAGGATTCATGTCATGATTATTTCGACAAATTTTATCTTTGTCGTACCTAGCAGACCCTCCACTTTTGCATCCTGCATTGGGACCGACAATGGTAGTGTTAAATACTAAATAAAACCCAAAACTTTAAAAATAAACCTAAAAAGAAATAAAAAAATAAAACCTAAACCATAAACTAAAGAAAAAAAACCTAAACCTAAAATAAAAATACAATAAACAAAATAAAATAAATTTAAACCTAAAGTAAAATAAACTAAACTAAATTAAATAAAACCTAAACCTAAACCTAAAATAAATTGAACATAAACCTAAACCTAAACTAAATAAAATAAAATTACCTAAAATTGAACCCAAACCTAAACTAAAAAAAAAACCTAAAAAAAACCTAAAATAAAAATGTAAAACCTAAACCTAAAAAAATAAAATAGAAACCTAAACCTAAACATTAACCTAAAAATAAAAATTAAAACCTAAACCTAACAAATAAAATAAAAATAAAACTCACCTAAAAAATAAACCTGAACTTAAACTTGAACCAAAAAAATAAACTAAAATAAAAAACCAAAACTAATATAAATAAAGCTAAAAGTAAATAAACTAAACTAAATAAAATTAAAAATGGACATAAATATAAATAAAAATAAAAGTAAACTAAAATAAAAAAAAATAAACTAAATAAACCTACTAGTTTGCTTTAAAATAAACCTAAAAGCTAAAACCAACCCTAAACCTAAACCCTAAACCCTAAACCCTAAACCTTAAAAATTAAATAAAAAAATCCTAACCTTAAACCCTAAACCCTAAACCCTAAAACCAACCCTTAACACTAAACCTTAAACCTACAGCCCTAAATCCTAAACCTTAAACCATAGAACCTAAAACAACCAAAACCTAAAACCTACAAACCCTACTTCTTAAATCTCAAACCTTAAACCCTACCTCAATACCCCCAGGCACCACAACCCTAAATCCAAAATCCTAAACCTAAGAAGCTTAAACCTAAAAACCAAAACCCTAAACCCTAAAATCTAAACCCTAAACCCTAAACCCTAAAAACCCTAAATCCTAAAGCCTAGACACTAATCTCCAAACCAAAAACCCTAAACCCTAAACCCTAAACCTTGAAAACCCTAAACCCTAAACCCTAAACACTAAACACTAAATTCTAAAACCTAATCCCTAACTCTAAACCCTAAATCAGAACCATAAATAAATCGTGACCTAAAACCTAAAATGCTAAAATTTAAAAATAAAATAAAATAAAAGATAAAAAAATAAACATACACTAAACCATAACTTAAAATAAACCAAAATAAAAACCTAAATTAAAATAAGTAAACCTAAAATAAATAAACTAACTAAATAAAATGAAAAAATAAAGCTAAACAAAAATAAAGAAATAAATAAACTAAAGTAAATTAAATGACTTTTTTTTTTAAAAAGAGAAAGCCCTAAACCCCATTCTAAATCCTAAGCTTTAAACCCTAAACCTACACTAAACCTATAAACCCTAAACTAACCTTAAACCCTAAACTACCTAATCTACAACAGAACTAAAAGCCTAAACCCTAAACCTAAACTCCTAAAACCCTAACCTAGGCACTCAACCAAACCTAAACCTAAACCCTAAACCTAAGCTATAAAACCCTAAACCACAAATCCAACCACAGGCTAAAATCAGGCCTAAACCTAAACCTCACTAAGCATAAACCCTAAACCTAAACCCACCACACTGACCACCTAACCCTAAACCTAAACCTAAACCTGGGCCTCCTTAAAACCTAAAAGCTGTGGGCATGGCGGGGGTTGGTAATATTAAAATTTTCAAAACTTAAATTTTAATTTTAAATAGAAAATTAGATTTTGATTTTATAATGATAAGATATAATTAAATGCAAAGTAAAATACAATAAAGTAAATAGAGACAAGAGGCACGATTTTTATGGTTCCAAACCTAAACCACCGCAGCCTCACTGCTAGGAATCCACTAAATGAAAATGGTTTACAAAAGTACTTCTCTATAACAGTACAAGCTATGCAATATGTACCTCTCCTCAAAGGGAGTACAACCCAAAAATAAATTTTACAACACAAAAAAAAATACAAAATAATAAATTTTGATAAAGTAAATCTCACAAATATACCAAGAAATCAAATTCAAAAAGTGATCTCACAACTTATAAATGATCACTTTACAACTCAAAAAATTTGGCAAGCAAAATGCTCACATAAAAATAAATATCTTAAAGTGATCTTACTAGATGTTTAAGTTATTATAATTTGTAGAATAATACAAAATGATTTCAAAATAAATTCACAATATTCTTTTTCATGATAAGATAAATTTCAGAGAGTATTTTTTTTTTTTGATTCTTTCAAATAATGCTAATGATCACAAAATAAAAAAAATAAGTATATGATAGATCTAAGTTGGCTAATTAAGCTTTCAATTAAAAAAAAAGAGATCTAGAAAATATGAAAATAATTTCAGCACAATAATTTATTTTAAAATGCTTAAAATAGATCTAAGAATAAATGATCTTTCAAAATAAGACCAAAGAAGAAATATTTCAAGAAACCAAAGAAATTTGTAGGAAGCTAAAATTTCAAGTTGAAATAGATCCTACAAATTATCACAAGAGTTTTTCACCAAAAAAATGATTGAGAAGCTTTGATGTGAAAACCAATGTTCAAAGACTAATCCACCAAAAAGTATAAATTAGAAAGAAGAAATAGATGGTGAAAATAGCATGAACAACTAAGAAGTATTAAGATCAAGAAAACAAACTCAAGTAATTTAAAAAGGCTTGCTTCGTTGAAGATGTTGAAGCTTCCAAACCAAGGATTTGATCTTGCAATATTTGGAGAACACTTGGAAAGAACATTTAAGAGATTTTCTGAAGATTTTAGATTTTGAATTTTGAATGAGGGTTAATACCAAAATCTTAGGATCTAACATTTAGTAATTCAAAAAGTGAGAAAAAACTACATACAATTTTAAATATTAGATCTAACATTCCAAGCATTCTTAAAGTACAAAAAAGCTCTTACATTGGGGTTTTGTAAAAATATCTGCAATTTGTAAATCGGTGCTAATAAAATTAATTAACATCACCTTTCAAACATGATCCCTAATAAAATGATGTCTAATTTCTATATGCTTGGTTCGAGAGTCGGATAGGATTTTAGTTAAACTAATAGCACTAGTATTGTCACATTGAACTAGAATGTGATCTTCTAATTATCTAATTATTGCTTTAACCAAAGGACGAGAACAGCAAGAACCATATGTACTCAAATATAAATGGATAAAGCTATAGAATTTTGTTTCCTAGATGACCAAGACACAAGTGATGATCCTAAAAAATGACATATGCCAGATGTGCTTTTTCTATCTACTTTGCATCGCAAAATCAAAGACTCAGAATCAAATCACATGATAAAGAATTTTAGGATACCATAAACCTAACCTAAGCCTATCAAATACCGAATAGATACGCTTTGATAGATTTGTTGGCAAAACGAGCACACAAACAAATAGCAAACATATCGTGCCTACTAGCAAAGAAGGTATAAAAGTGAACCTATCTCCTATAAAGTTTGATCAACGATTTTCCTAATTCATCTAAATCCAATTTTATAGATGGGCTCATAGGAGTTTTACTAGATTTAAATCTTTTCATGTCAAACCTCTCAAGCAATTCATTTATATACTTAGTTTGATAGATGATATGTGCCATTTTCTTGTTGCTTCACAAGACCTAAGAAAAAATTAAGTTCTCCCATCATACTCATTTCAAACTCTTTAGACATCAAAGATGAGAACTCATGGCATAAAGATTCATTTGTACTTCCAAATAATATATCATCTCCATACACTTGTACCACAATCAATCATCATCTATGCTCTAAGGAATAAAGTGGTATCTACTCCCTTTCTAAATCCATGATCTATCAAAAGTTACTTAACCTATAATACCAAGCACGGGAGCTTTTAAACCATATAAGGCTTTCTTTAATTTATACACATGATTTGGAAAATCAAGGCTCTCAAATCTAGGTGGTTGCTCTACAAATACATTTTGGTCAATAAATCCATTCAAAAATGCACTTTTGACATCCATTTGAAAAAGTTTAAAATTTCTAAAAGCATAAACAAAAGTAACACGATAGCTTCTAGTCTTGCTACGGGTGCAAAAGATTCTTCAAAATCTATACCTTCAACTTGTGAGTACCCTTGTGCAACTAACCTAGCTTTATTTCTAATAATACAACCTGAATCATCTAGCTTATTCCTAAAGATCCATTTTGTTCCAATGACATTTTGATCTTGGGGCCTTGGGACTAATTCCCAAACATCATTTCTTACAAATTGATTTAACTCCTCTTCCATAGCAATAATCCAAAATTATCATTTAATGCTTCTTCTAAATTTTTTAGGTTCAACCTCGATAAAATGCTGAATGATCTACAACTTCTCTACTATGCCTTCTAGTCATAACTCCTTTGAAGGATCCCCTATAATTAGTTCCTTTGGATGATTTTATTATATTTCCATTCTTTAGGCAATGAATCATCCATATTATCTTCTAAAGATATTTTCTTAAAGTTATCAATCTCTTCATCAATCACTTCATTTCTAATAGGATCAATCAAATTTTCATCAAAAATACATGTATTGATTCTTCAAAATCATTTTTCTATTGTAAAGCTCTACTAAAAGAGAGTATCCTAAGAAAATACCATCATCGATTTGCAATCAAACTTACCTAAATGATCTTTTCCATTATTCAAAATAAAGCATTTACATCCAAATACATGAAAGTGTTCTTAGGCTTCTTTCCAAAAAACAATTCATAGGGTGTCTTCTTCAAAATTGGTCTAAAATAGATCCTATTCATTACATAACAATTTCGCAAAAATATTTTGGCAATTTATACTCATCAAGCATAGATCTACTTAATTAATATTTAATTTCTATTTTTCTCTCTACTACTCCATTTTGTTGGGGAGTTCTAGGTGCAGAAAAATTATGTCTAATCCCATGTTCATCACAAAATCCTCAAATAATTTATTTTCAAATTTAGCCACCATGATCGGTTTGAACCCTATTAATCAAAGGCCTTGTTCTCTTTGAATATATTTAGAAAACTTTCTAAACTCACCAAAAACATCATCCTTGTAAGTTTCAAATAAGACCCAAGTATATCTAGAGAAATCATCAACAATCACAAAACCATAATTTTTTCCACCTAAGCTAAATTAGCTAATAGGACCAAATAAATCCATGTGTAATTCTAAATCTAGAAGTAGAAACAATATTTTTACTTTTAAATGAGCTTCTAGAATGTTTACCATGAATACATGAAACATAGTTTGAATGAAAATTTAATTTAGGCAAACCAACTACTAAATCAAGTTTAGCAATTTTAAGTGTGTGCATGTTAATATGACATAGTCTCTATGCCATAACCATATATCATCATGAGTGCTTTTAAAACAAAGTAAGTTTAAATTTACATCATGAAAGCTATCTAAATCAATGACATAAATATTTTTGTATCTTTTCCCTACTAGCAAAACATTTTCATTATTTTTTATAATGCAATATGATGCATGGAATACTACATTCAAACCTTTATCACATAATTGACTAATAGAAATTTAAATTATGTTTTAATCCTTCTACTAGAAAAACTTTATCTAAAGTGATAGAATTCTTACAAATAGAACCAATGCCAATGATTTTTGCATTATCTCCATATGTAACAAATCCTCCATCACTTGATTCTAAAGTTGTGAATTTATCTTTATCTCTCGTATATGTCTTGAACATCCACAAGTACCACATGCCTTCTTTGATTTTGCTTTGAAGGCATTCCTACAAAATAAACTCACATGTTAACTTTTGGAACCCAAACATGTTTGGGTCCACATTCTAAATTTGAAGTAAGATATTTAGCATGAATGGTTTGTGTAGTGTTTGTACCTTTTTGGTGCCATACATAAGAGATGATTGCTTAGTATTTTGTACGTGCATACAATCAAATGAAATATATGCCCTTTTTTTGCAATAGTTGCACCAAACATTAGTGTTTGCATATGATTTAGAATGATAATTATAAGATATATGAGTGGGATGTGTATGATGCAAATAATTTTATTAAATGTTTTTCTTGATGAAGTATTATAATGAACTTGTGATTTTAAACATAATTCTAATCTTGCTTTTAATAAGATATTCTCTCTTTCAAGTTTACCTACAACTAAGGAACAATTTAATAAAGAAGTATTTTTACTTTTAAATTATCACATTCATTTTTAAATCACAAAATGCATATCTAAATTTTTATGTTCTTTTCTAAGGTTTTGTATTTTCTTTTTAATTTTTTATATTCAATAACTAAATCATTAAAAGCATCATCTAATTCATCATAAGATATATCATTACATACCTCTTGAGAATCTAAGTCAAATTCTCCATTTGCCATAAGACATATGTTGACCTCTTCATCGATGAGCTAGTACTTGATTCATTTGAACTGGATTGGCCCATAAAGTCTTCTTCTTCTTATGGTACTTTTCTCCTTCATATTTTTCTTTTGTTTACATCAATTTCTTTTTCTTTGATTCAATAAGTTCGGACAATCACCTCTTATGTGTCCGGCTTTTAATGACAATGATACAAATGATCCCTTCACAGGAAATTTCTTAGTTTGAAATTTATAATTTTAGATTTTTTTACCTTTGATTCTTCTTCCTTAGCAAGTTCCCAAGCCTTTTGGAAAGCATGACCACCTCATCACAATCACCATCTTGAGGTGTTATGCTCATCACTATCATCAACTTGTAGTGCAATGGCTTTTCTTTCTCCTTCTCCTTTTTTGAGTTATCCATCTTATCCCTTTGAGCAATAACTTTGTTCATGTCTATCAAAGAACCCAAAAGCTGATCAAGTGGATAAGTAGATAAATCTTTAGCTTCACTAATAGTCGTTACTTTAGCTTCCCATTCTTTTGGAAGACATCTAAGAATCTTATAAACTAAGTCTTGATTCCTATATGTTTTCCAAGAGAATGTAATAATGTTAATTATTTTCATAAATCTAGTATACATATAAATAGATTGAGGAGACATATGAAATAACTCATAATCATGAACAAGTCTATTGTGAGCATCTCTAACTTCACTAGTTCCTTTAAGTTATAATAAGTTTATCCCATATTTCTTTTTTTGATACTTAACATAGAAATTTTCATGTAATCATCAGGTAATAAAGCACAATGTAAAGTATTACAAACTAGCATTTAATTCATCAAGTTCTCTTTCAGATAGACCATTCCTCAAAAGGTTTTTCTACTTTAATGCCATTTACTTCTATGGGTGTATGATATTGATGTGTCAACATATACCACATGCGTATCTTGACCTCTTAAGAATGTATTAATTCTATTTTTCCAATAATCAAATGGTACACTATCTAAAAGTGGAGGTCTATGAGTGGATTGTCCCTCAGAATGAACCCTTTGTGAGAAACCTTGTGCCATAGTGAAAAGATTTACTCTTGGATGTTAAATAAAAGAGCCAGATATAATGTGTGAGACACTATACCCAAGAGGGGTGAATGGGTAATATTAAAATTTTCAAAACTTAAATTTAAATTTTTAAATAGAAAATTAGATTTTGATTTTATAATGATAAGATATAATTCTAAATGCAGCAAAAATAAAAATATAAAGTAAATAGAGACAAGAGGCACCGCGGTTTACCGACCCCAAAACTGCCTAGCGTCCCATTCTGCCACTGGGAATCCACTAAATGAAAAATGGTTTACAAAAGTACTTCTCTAGCAGGCAAGTACAACCCTACAACAATATGTACTCTCTACAAAGGTACAACCCCAAAATAAATTTTACAACACAAAAAAAAATACAAAATAATAAATTTTGATAAAGTAAATCTCTCACAAATATACAAAGAAATCAAATTCAAAAAGTGATCTCACAACTTATAAATGATCACTTTACAACTCAAAAAATTTGCAAAATGCTCACTCAATAAAAATAAATATCTTAAAGTGATCTTACTAGGATGTTTAAGTTATTATAATTTGTAGAATAATACAAAATGATTTCAAAATAAATTCACAATATTCTTTTTCATGATAAGATAAATTTCAGCAAGGGGTATTTTTTTTTTTTTTTAACCAAAAGATTCTTTCAAATAATGCTAATGATCACAAAATAAAAAAAATAAGTATATGATAGATCTAAGTTGGCTAGTAAGCTTTCAATTAAAAAAAAGAGAGATCTAGAAAATAAAATAATTTCAGCATTTAATAATTTATTTTAAAATGCTTAAAATAGATCTAAGAATAAATGATCTTTCAAAATAAGACCAAAGAAGAAATATTTCAAGAAACCAAAAGAAATTTGTAGGAAGCTAAAAATTTTTGCAAGTTGAAATAGATCCTACAAATTATCACAAGAGTTTTCACCAAAAAAAATGATTGAGAAGCTTTGATGTGAAAACCAATGTTCAAAGACTAATCCACCAAAAGTATAAATTAGAAAGAAGAAATAGATGGTGAAAATAGCATGAACAACTAAGAAGTATTAAGATCAAGAAAACAAACTCAAAGTAATTTAAAAGGCTTCGTTGAAGATGTTGAAGCTTCCAAACCAAGGATTTGATCTTGCAATATTTGGAGAACACTTGGAAAGAACATTTAAGAGATTTTCTCTTAGATTTGCTGGAGAGATTTTGAATTTTGAATGAGGGATGCTTTCATGAAGAGAATGAGGGCTATTTAAAGGCAAGAAGGTCATTTAAAAATTATTTCAAAGAAATATATTATACAACCTCATCTTATCATGTGAATAATTTAATATTCAATAAAATATAATTTATATTAAACAAATATTAAATTTAGCAGCAAAAATTCGGCTATTCACATGGGAAAGTCAAAAGTAATCACATGTAGCTCTTAATATATTCAAAGCATGTGTCATGCATCCATTATTAAAATCAAGTAATGTTTAAAAAATCATAATAAATTCAATTTTAATGCAAAGTGGGTCATGTAACCACTTATTTTAAAGGAAAAAATCCAAGGAATCCGATGGAGATAAAATCAGATATATTCTTTGATTAAACAATGACTTTGGCTAAAATACAAAATTTTATATATTTTTGTTTAATTTTGACATGTGATATTTAAAAATTATGATATAATTTATATATCATAAATATAAGTTATCATATAACCAGTAAAATAAACCAAAATAAATAAACCAAAAATAAATAAACTAAACTAAATAAAAAAATAAAAAATCAACCTAAAAATAAAAAAACAAAATAAACTAAAATAAAAAAATAAATAAATTGACTAAATAACCTACTAATTTACATTTTTTTATAAAGACCTAACCCAGATCCATATCTGAAGCCCTACTAAACCCTAAACCATGAGCCATCCAATAAAATTGTCCCCACACCCATACCTTAATTCCCTAAATTATCCTACAATTAAAATCCTAAATGCTAAACACTAAAACCTAAACACATAACCCCAACACAAAATCATACCCTAAATCATAAACCTCAAACCCTAACTGTAATAACCTCTAAACTAAACACTAATCAAACCTAAACCTAAATATAAACCTAAACCTAAACTCTAAAAAACTAAATCTTAAATAAAATAATAACTAACTAAATTACCTACCTAAACCTAAAATAACAAAATAAAAACATAAACTAAATAAATACTAAAATAAATAAACTAAATTATATAAAAAATAAATATAAAAATAAATAAAATAAAATAAATAAAAAACTAAATAAACCTAAATCTTTGAATTTAAATACTAACCCAAACAAAATCCTAATCCCTAAATAACCCTAAGCTACCCTAATTGTAACTCCTAAACTAAAACTACCCTAAATAAAACTAAACCTAAACTCCTAAATTAAACCCTTCCTAAACTCCTAAACCCTAACCAAAACCTGTCCTCATCTGTGCTAAAAAACTAAACTGAAAACCTTTAACCTTAAAGCCTAAATCAAATAAACCACCACCCGCAAAACCTTAAACATTAAACCCCAATACCTAAATACTTAAACTAAAAAACCTAAAACCTAAACTAAAAGATAAAATAAAATAAAACTCAACTAAAATAAACTTAAATAAACATAAAAATAAATCAAAATAAAATAAACTAAAATAAACTAAATAAAAAAATAATTACCAAATAAGAATAAAAATAATAAATAAATATTTTTTTTTTTTGAAAACCCTAAACCATAAATCCTAAACTCCACTAAACAAAACCTAACTAAAAGACCTGACCCAAACTAAACTGCCTAAAACTTAAATACTAACTGAAAATCCTAAACCCAAAAAAATAAAAACCCTAAACCTACCATAAACCTAACCCTAAACTTAAGCCTAAAACCCTAAATAATGAAAGCTAAACCCTAAACCCTAATCAACTATAAAAATAAAACCTAAAACCTACTAAATAAATAATAAATAATAAAAAAATTTTAAACCTAAAAATAAAATAAAATAAAACCTAAATTAAAACCTACCTGGATGAGCCTAATAAATAAAAAGTCTAAATAATCCTGAAACCTGAAATTTTAAAAAATAAAAAAATAAAAAAAATAAAAAAACTACTTAAAACCCTAAACTCAAATAAAACAAATAACTGAAACTTAAAAATACCATTGAAACAAATCATAAACTAACTAAGACTAGACTAAACCTAAACAATAAGGCAAACCATAATCTTAAACCACTAGTTAAACTCTACATAAAACCTAAACAAAGCTAAAATAAAACTTAAAAATAAATATGATAACCAATCTAATAAATAAATAAAAATAAAATAAACTAATAAACCTATAAAACTAAAAATAAAAAAAATCAAAAAAAAAAAAAAACTAAAGAAAAATAAAATAATAAACTAAAAATAAAATTAAATAAAACCTAAAATAAAAAACTAAACTAAATAAAAATAAAATAAAACCATAAATACAATAAAAAACATGATAAAATCCATAAAATAAATATAAAACTTAAGCCCTAAACTAAAAAAAACTTAAACCTAAAATAATAAAATAAAATAAACCCAAACCTAAACTAAAATAAACTAAACTAAAATAAATAAAACCTAAACCTAACCCTAGAATAAACTAATCCTAAACCGAAAATAAAATAAAATTAAAATAAACCTTAACATAACCTAGAAAGTAAAATCTAAAGATAAACCTAAAATAAAAACCTAAAACTTAAACAAAAAAATTAAAATAAAAACATAAACCTAAATAAAACCTAATCCTAAAAAATAAAATAGAAATCAAACTAAACTAAAAAAAATAAACTTATACCTAAACATAAACCTAAAAAATAAATTAAAATAAAAATCTTAAACTAAAATAAATAAACATAAAATAAATAAAAATAAAAAAAGCCTAAATAAAATATAAATAAATAAATTTAAACTTAAATTTAATTAATTTTAAAATAAAACCCTAAACCTTAAAGCCCAAGCACTAAATCAAACCTAAACCCTAAATCCTAAACCCTAAACCATATAAACCTACAAACTAACTGATCCCTAAACTCAAAAATCATAATCTAAACCCTAAACCCTAAACCCCAAACCTAAACCAAAACACTAACCCTAAACTATAAACCTAAACCTAAACTAAAACCCTAAACTTAAACCCTAAACTAACCTAAAACTATAACAAACCAAACTTAATAAACTAAAAACTAAATAACCTAAAATAAATTATAAACCCTAATCCTAAACACTAAAACTAAAATAAACCTACCCTAAACCCTAAAACTAAACCTAACTTAAATATAAAACTAAAACTAACCCTAAACTAACCTAAACTAACTAAACCCTAAGTAAAACCCTAAACCCCAAATAAAACCTAAATGCTAAATCAACAACTAAATCATAAACCTCCCTAAACTATAAAACCCTAAACCCTAAAGTTTAAAAATACTAAACCCTAAACTAACATAAACCTATAAACCCTAAAACCATAAACTAAACCTAAAACTAAAATTAAAACTAAAACCTAAAATATAATAAAAATAAAACTCAACTAAAAATAAACTTAAACATAAACATAAACCTAAAAAAATAAACTAAAATAAATAAACCTAAAATAAATATAACTAAATAAAAATAAATAAACCTAAATAAAAAAATAAAATAAACTAAAATAAATAAAAATAAATTAAGTAAACTAAATAAACCTAAACCTTATCATATTTATTTAAAACCCTAAACCTTAAATCCTATATCCTAAACCCTAAGCCCTAAACCCTAAACCCTAAACCATAAACCATAAACCATAAACTCAAAACCTAAACCCAAACCCCGACCCGCTCCCCTGCTCTCAACCGCGATGCTCTTTGGAGATTTTGTGTTCCCTTTACTTTTCATTGTGGTTTACTGTTTTGACCATTCATCATTCCAGATTTGCCTCGGTTATCGCTTATGTGAGTTTCCCTTTATCTTACAATGGCGGATGCGCCACTTTTCACGCAGCCGAGCTCATCAAACTTAGAGGCGATGGCTAAGGCTTCCAATTTTCAAGGTAATATCGATGCGACTCCAGCCGTTATTGGGCATGATGTTAAGTCCTTCGAGGATGCTTTATCTGGTAAGAACACTTGCTCTAATGCTTTGGTCAATTTAATCTCAACTTATTTTTGTGGAATGCTATGCGTCGATCTTGATGTGGAAAAGTTGGCAGCCCTTTGAATTTTCATTAGTTGGTAAATTTTCATTGCATCGCTCTTTGATCGATCCTTCGCCCTAAATCTCTCGGTTGTATTTACTGATTGATTGATCCTAGACATATCCTTATTCAATTATCTAATGATTTAGACTACTCAAGAGTCTTTGCTCGTCGCTCTTACTTTATGTACAATTGTCAAAAGAGGCTTTTGAACTGGACTCCTCGATTTAATGTCAAAGAGGAATCCCCAATTGTTCCTTTATGGCTAGCTTTTCCAAACATGAGGATACATTATGTTACCCATCAAGTCCTATTTATTGCTCTCTTTGGTAGGCCCCTTCAAATAGATCAAGCATCACGAGATCACCATCCATTGCTCAGATTTTTGAGATTGATATTACCAAAATTACCCTAAAGAAGTTTGGATAAAAAAATATAATCAAAAAGTGGAATTTGAAAATTTCCCTATTTTTTGCACACAGTAAGATCCATGATCACTCATTTTGTGTTACACCCTAATCTTAAAAGAAAAAATTGCGATCCTAATCCTTCTAACAAATGAAAAATAATAAGTTTTATGTACCTAAAGTTACTCAATGGAACTCACCCTCCACCCTCTCCTTTATTACATGATTTGCCTATTGGAGAACAATGAGATAAAATAATGATATTGAGGTTTGTGAGGAAACTAATGATAATAACTTAACATTGCTTCTACTTAATAATAAACATCACAATCCCTTGACTCATATGAATGATAATGGTGATTTGAATGGGAACCTCAAGTTGGATCATAATCTCAAAACTATTGAATTATTCTCAAAAATTTTGATAATTTGATGGATCAAAATAGTACTCATGGAAATGAAAATGAATTGTGCTATTAATGGTGCCACAACCTCTCCTTCTATTACCCCTGAGTGATACATTCTAACCCCATTTCTCAACCTAACTCATCAAGAAGGGAAATCACCATTAGAATGCTTGATATTCCCCTATATCACAAATCACTCTCTTGATGGAGATACTTTGGACATAGATCATTTTCAAACTTATTAAAAAAAATCCCTTGAAGCTAGAATGTTCACTAATAGCTCCACTAGAACCACTCGATATTCTCTAACTTCCCATAATTAATTGTTTCATGTTTCTCTTCTTATTTTTTCATTTTTTTCAATTATCTCTTCTCTTTTCTTTCAACTTATTATGATCAATTTTGTTATTTGGAATGTTCGGGGTATTGGGACTCTCTCTGTCCGTGATCGTATTAGAATCCTTTGTCGTACTCATAACATAGCCTTACTTGTTGTTATTGAGCCATTCATTCACTCTTCTAAGATTACCCATGTTGCTAACACTAGGCTTTCAAAATTTCTATTATAATATTAGTAATAAAATTTGATGTTTTTGGAATAATTTAATCAACATTTATATCCTTGATGATCTCCAACAATTGGTTAATGTTCAAATCTCATTGGGTGAATTTTTTGCTCTTGGTTCCTTTATCTATGCATCTTGTAATAGAGCTGGTAGGAACATCCTTTCGGATCAATTAAGAACTTTGCCTCCTTGATCAATAAACCCCGGTTGGTTGGGGTGATTTCAACGATATCGAAAAAGAAGGGGAGGTTGCTCTCCTAACATCCACTCCATGGAAGATTTTTCTAATATGATTCTCTACTATAATCTGATTGATATTGGTTTTTCTGGCTCTGACTATACATGGCATAACTCTACACTCTAGCAATGGCTTGATAGGACCCTCTTTAATTCTCTTTGGATCAATCAATGGCCCCTCACTTCTGTTGAGCATTTGAGCGAACTTTGTCGACCATGCTCTATTGATCTCCATCATCCTTCCTATATCCTCCCCACCTTTTAGATTCCAAAATATGTGGACCCAACATAGTGATTTCTTTAATGTTGTTTTTAATTGGATGGCCCTATTCACCACAATTTAAAGGCATGATTACTTTGGCTTAAGCTTAAAAGACTAAAATAAAACCTAAATTGGTGGAACAAGCACCATTTTAAAAATCTTTTTGCCAATCTAAAAATTATGGAATAATTAGTTTGCTCCCTTCAAGATGCTGTGTTAATTGACCCTAGTAAGCTTGATGAGTTGAACACTACTAAAGATAACTTGATTAATTATTAGAATATGGAGGAAACCTACTAGTGGCAAAAGGCCGCTAGCAAACATATTGCTGATGGTGACAGAAATACAAGATATTTCCATGCTATTTTTTAAAAAAGGAAAGCCTTAAACTCTATTCAAAAAATCAAAAATATTAACTGTGGCTGAATCATTGATAATAATGAAATTAAAGATTTCATCATAAACATTTTTAAAATTTATTAAATAATAACCCTAACTTAGAACCCCTCTCCAACACTCACCTGATCTCCTCTATGATTACTAATGATGAAAACCATTTACTCACTTTATCCTTATAGAAATTGAGAAGTAGTACTCTCAATAGCATGAACATATTCTACGCCCCGATGGCTAATTTCTTTCAGCATTATTGGCCTATTATTAAGTGACCTTGTTGATGCTTGTTGATTTCTTTGATAACTTTTACCTAGATACTTTTCTAGCACTTCCATTATTCTCATTCCCAAAACTAATAATCGATACTTGGGAGACCTATCGATTTGCACCTTCTTTCAAAACTCATTGCTAAATTGATTAATAATAGGATAAGTCCTCACTCTTATTTCTCCTAACTAAATTGACTTTGTTAAAAGTTGAGCTATATCCGACAATATCCTTCTAGCCCAAGAGGTTCATGACCTTGATGTTCTTAGAGGTGGCAACATCCTCTTCAAACCGGACATCTCTAAAGCTTTTGATAACCTCTCTTGGGATTTCCTTTCAAATTTTCCATTTGTTTGGGTTTTCGATAATTTCATCCCTCATCAAAATTGTATTACCAATGTTTGGTCTGTTATCATGAATGGTGAGTCCCTTGGTTTCTTTACTTGAGGGGCTTGAGACAAGGAGACCCCTTTCACCCTCTCTTTTATTATTGCTGAATATCTTTGAGGAGCAATGATCTTTTCAAAAAAATCCTTCCATGTTTTTTAAAACTAAAGGTGGTCTTCCCCGCTCTCTCATCTTTAATTTTGCCATGACTTTATGATCTTTGAGCAATACGTAACCACATTAAAATTATTAAGAGCCTTCTAAATAAATTTGGCAATGAAAGTGGTCTCTTTCTCAATGAAGGAAAATGTTTCATTCTCCTCTAAAATCCCTTCTAATAGGATCAATCAAATCTTGAGAATTAATTTTCATCAACATCAACTTCCATTAATTATCTTGGGGCTCCACTTTTAAAGAAAAAGATCTCATCTTTTGATGATCTAATCCAAAAATCTCTAATAAAATTTTATTTGGGAATTCCATTTACTCTCTTTGGTAGGCTCACTTTGATTAAGAGAACTCTTAACCCCTTTATATCTCCTCCAAACCATTGTCACCATTTCTATCATTAACAAAATTGAGCCTCATTAACAAATTTTTCCTCTAATAACTCCTCTAAAAGAATGCATGGACCTCTTGGTTTTAAAAGTTATGGCACCTAAGGTGGCCTTGGATGAAAGCCAATCAAAGAAGCTATCACGCTTTTCCTATAAGTTTTAGTGGAATTTTAGTAACAATAGTCTTTGGGCTTATTTCATGACTAAATGCTGATAAGCACCTCCATTTGTCCCTATAAAGTGAGACTCTCCTATTTGGAAAAGAATTTGTTCCACAAATGGGATGCAATCCTTAATTTTTTTGGGATTAACTCTTGCTCCTCCTTCAAGATAACTGACCGGATGTGGGTCCATTGATGACTTACTTTCCACCCATTCCATTGCGCTATTAAAGTGAAATCTTTCTCGTAATAATATGTAGAAAATTAGTTTATTGATTATATTCCTTCCTTTCTCTTAAACAAGCTTACTACTATTCCTATCATTCCTACCAATCAAGACATCGATCCTTTAAGCTCTCACATAATGGTGATTTCAACTTTTAAAATATTTGGATTCACATTAAAGAGACTCATGATTCTTCCAATGTGTTTCTCAAACTATGGAACAACAATATCCCAACTTCTTACTGTTCTTACTATTTTGAAAACTTCATCCTTGTGGACTCCTTTGTGGGTAAAGGTTTTCAATTACCTTCAAAATTCAATGCTATTTTCACATTGAGAATGTGAATCATGTTTTTGTTAATCCATTGCTTCTAAACTTTGGATTTGGTATGTTGACCTCTTTAACATTGTCATTTTCAATGGCTCCTTAAATTTATACCAACTTCTTGAAGTTTATTTTGACAACACTATTAAAGGACACATTAAAGTCATAACTACTATCACTCTTATTTAGTTCATATGGATGGACCGAAATGATGCAAAACATCGTGAGATCCCTATGAATCACCTAAGGATAATTGCTAGAACTAAAAACAAAATCCATGACTTGTTTAATGCCAATTTAATTAAATACAAATAATTCAAAGGTTGCAATAATAAATTGGGTTTTAACTTGGATCACCACATCTATAAAGATGACAAGATTGTTTATTGGGTAAAACCTCATGCTAACACTATTAAAGTTAACGGTGGCTCTGGCTCTACATAAGGTTCGGTTGTGGTGATATTTTCAAAATCTTAATGGAAAAGTCCTATGTGCCTTTGCTTACCTAATCCCTCGCTTGTTCCCTTTCAGCTCATGGGTGTACAAAGCTCTTGAGATTTGCCTTCAAAAAGGTTGGCTCAATATTTGGATTGAGGTAGATTCCCTTCTGCTGATTGATCTATTGACTTCCACCAAAATGGGCAATACTGACTTGTACTACCTTCTTAAGCAAACTAGAACTCTCCTTGGCCAACTCTACTTTAAAATCACTCATGTATGGCATGAGGGTAATGCATGTGCTGATTATTTAGCCAATCAGGGTGCTATATTGGATGGAATAAAATTCTTAGATCAACTAACCCTTCCTAAACATTTGCATGGCATGGTTAATCTGGACAATACTGGGTTTCCTTATCTCAGAAATTAATCTAACCTATTGGATTCACCTACTTCAATACCTCTTTTATTGCATGATTATTTTCTATTTACTGTTGTTATTTCTTTGGTCTTTACTGATTCATCAACCTTATATCCCTTGCTGTTTACTTATTGATCTCTATGGCACGTGCTGTTCGTTTAATTATCTTAGTTTTAATTGGGAGCTTACTTCCTCTACTATTTTTACTGTTAATGTGTTACTTCTTCTTTGGAATTTGATGATGCATCATCATATTACTCCTTGTTGGTCCTTTGATGAGCTAAGTGGCATCTACTATTGGTTTAATTATCCCAACCTTGTTTGGGGTCTTGCTATTTCTGGATGCAACATCTATGTTATAGGTTTAATTATTGGCCATTGGGCTTTTGGGCCCTTTGTCCAGAAGGTTGGTCTTGGAGTTGGTTTAATGTATTTGCTGAATGTATATGCTAACCCCAGCTTACATACCTATAAGGAAAGAAAATGCAATACATTTGTTATTATTAATGGTTCCTTGCAGGTTTGGTATTGTTTAATGAATTCCTTTCAGTCTGATTTCTCTAAGGAGGGTAGTTCTACTACTAGCCTCATTTCTCTAAAGGATTTCATCGATAATACCTTTTTGAACCCTTATGGTAGCTCTATTTCCCCACTGCTTTTTATTGGCTTATCCTATGGTTGCAATAATTGTAGTGTTGTTTTAACCTATGGCTATTGGATTTTTGGATTCACTGTCCTACTGGCTAACCTTGTGTTTGTTAGCTATTTATTGCCTGGTGTTCTTCTGACTATCTTTGCTATTCTCATCCGTGTCATGATCAATTAATCTTGATTTTAACCTTTGGCTGTTAAAATTGTGCAGATCCAGCTTGTTGGTAATTACTGTCCTGGATGTTGGCTGATCTGGATTATTGCTCCTCAAGCTGCTTATGGGGTTTTGTTTTATTTTTTTTCAGTTGGCCTCTACTGAGTTTGTAGACTGCAAGATGGCTTTTATTTTTTTGCTTGATAGTTTCTTATCTCTCATTTTTCTAAATGTTTGTGCTATTAAAACCTAGGATGCTACTATTTTCACTAGCTTCTTTACATCAGCCTAGTCTTGCACCTCTTCCTTAACTATCTAGGATTTAACTTATGCATTGCATAATTTGAGTGGTTGGTTTTATGTCCAACTTGCTGTTATTTTCTGTCTTGGTTGTTGGATGGTCTGGATCATTTAGTCTTTTATCCAAAAGTTACATGAGGTTGTTTATCCGTTCAGGTGCTTGGTATTGTCTTGCTGATTGTTTTGCCCAACCTCATATTCCCAATTTGCCAAGAGAGATTTTGCAATTTCTTGTTCAATTTTATTAATTCCTTGTAGGTTTGGATTTCCTTTATGGCTTCTCAGTTTGCCTTTAATGTGGTGGTGGGTTTAGCTGCTAGCTTAATCATCTTTATCTGAAGGTTTTTCTGATTATCTTTTGAACCCTTTCTGTTACTTTACATCTCTATTTTTTATTGGAATTTTATGGTGGGTGTAATTTTTTTTTTTATTGCTACCACTATTTTGGATTTTAGGGTCCTTTGTCCAACAGGTTGTCTTTATGGTTATTATCTATTTCTTGCCTTTTATTTCTCTGACTATTTTTGTTGTTAACAACTGGGCAACTGCTGATTTCTCCCATTACTATTTTATCCCCCTTGGTTCTGTTCAAATTGTACAGAACCCTGTGATTTTCCATCCGATTATATGGATCTTTACATATGCTCTATTTACTCTGAATGGGTGGACTTTTGGCCCTGTAATTTTGGGTTGTTATGAAGGATTAATACTCTACATGTTGTTTCTGGGTTTAGGTTTATTTTCAGCAAGCCTCTAATGAAGTTGTTGATTGCTTGGTGGCTTTTGATTTGAATCTTCTTATTGGTTTATTATATGCTTATCATCTGAATTCTATGGATTACTTTATCACGCTTCTTTTTTCTCCATCTTCTTTCGCTTAAACTTGTATCTATTGCACTATTTATTCTAAATGGGTGGTTCTCCGACTAGTTGGTTTCATGTCTTGGCTTTTTGTTGTCTTGGATATTTGCTATCCTTGTTTCTTGGATTCCAATGTTGGCTCTATCTTGTTGGTTGTAGGACTTTAGGGTCCTATCAAGTTATTTTTGACTTTGTGTTAATTGTTTTTGGTCATTGGTGTCTGGGCTGCTACTTTTCGATCCATGTTTTATGCTCTATCTACTTACTCACTATTGCAATGTCTACTCGATTGAGAGGTTCTATGGCCATCTATCTATCCTTGGTCTTGGTTTGCCTTGGCTATTTTTTTGTCTTGGTTATGTTATTTTTTTTGGATTCTAATGAGGACCCTAATTTGAATCCCCATTTTGATTTATCCTCTGGTGGGTTCCAATGTTGCACTAAATGTTTTGTTATTGGGGTTGGCTTTCTGATTGCTTGCTTTTTTGTGTTTTGGGCCGATGTTCATTTCGAGAATGATCTACATTAATGCTACTATTTCTATTCCATCTGGTTCGCTTAGGCTTGTGTTGCTATCTCGTTGGAATGCAATGTCTATTCTGAATGGGTGGTACTATGGACAACTGCTACCTTTTGCTATATTGTTGTCTTGGTTGTTTTTTGATCTGGATTATCCAATTTTTGTCCTACGTCTACCGAGTGTAGTTCACTATCGTTATTTGGTGTTGTTTTTGGTATTGGTTATGCTCTTCCCTTTATAATTGCTTTTGGCCAACTACTAATATGGATATTAATAAGGGGTTCACATCTGATTCATTATTATATTGGGCTCATTTTCATTAATTATTATGTTGAAGATTCATATATATATATATATATATATATATATATATATATATATATATATATATATATATATATATATATATATATATATATATATATCATATGTTTGGGATGGTGTTACTTATAGGCTAATCGACTTGCAGAGATTTCAGAGTCGCTCTTCTATTTTCTTGTGGATGGTTTTATCTTTATTTCATATGAATAAGTATCCTCATGTCGAATGACTATGTTGTTGATACTTTTCCCATGGGACCCTTATCTTCCCCTTCCTTGCAATTTTCTCCATATTATATATAGTTTTATTTAGGTTTGCGTAATAAAGCCCATAAGACTTTCAACATCTGCTATCTTCAAAGTTTGTTTATGATGGTCGTGATGATTTCACCCCTTTGGTTAGGTAGTAGCTCTTGTGATGTAACCCTTCACCTGAAGTTTGGATGCATATTTGCATGTGCCCCAACTTGGTGTGACTGAGCCTAAGCCTCCTCTATCACAATTCTTTACTATCATTCTCGATTATCTTTCGCTTATCATTATGTCCAGATACCTTAACCGCTCTAATTTCTTTCACATTTCGTGTGCTTCTCTCTTATCCTCTGCGTGTTTCATAGTGTCATGCATTCTCATGTCCTACAAAGCATTGGCCCTAATCTTCCTTTGTCTTTTTATGTTAATCTTTTGTATCTTTTGATTGATTTAATGTCTTCTTTTGCTTTTATTAGATAGGGGATCTACTTAGTTGATTGTAGCTCTTTGAGTAGTCTGAGTTTATCCCCTTTAAGTACCTTGTAACCCTCTTTTTGTGGCAATATATTCTACATGGGTTTCTAAAAAAAACCTAAAAAACCCTAAAATTAACCCTGCACCCTAAATCTACAACCTTAAATTCTAAACCCTAAATCGTATAACCCTAAACCCCAAACCCAAAATCCTAAATGCTGAACACTAAACCCTAAACCCTAAAGCCTAAACACTAAACCCCAAACCTAAAATACTACACCCTAAATCATAAACCCTAAACCCTAAACACTAGACCCTAAGAACCCTAAACCCTAAAGCCTAAACACTAAACCCTAAACCCTAATCCTAAACCCTAAAACCTAAACCCTAAACCTTAAACCCTAAACCCTAAAAACCTAAAAAATTAAACCCAAAAAAATAAAAAATAAATAAAACTTAACTAAAAATTAAACCTAAACCTAAACCTAAAAAATAACTTAAAATAAAAAACATAAACTAAAATAAGTAAACCTAAAATAAATAAACTGTTATGTAAAAAATAAAATATACTAAACAAATAAAATATATTCTAAAATAAATAAAACAAATAAACATAAACTTATCGATTTACTTATTTATTTAAAAAAAATAATCCTAAACCCTAAATCTTAAATCCTTAATCCTAAACTCTAAACCTTTAACCCTAAACCATAAACCCTAAAATTAACCCTAAACCCTAAACTCTAAACCTACAACACTAAACCTATAACCCTAAACCCTAAACCCTAAATAATAGAAAACCCTAAACTAAAACCTAAACCCTAAACCTAAAACCTAAACCATAAACCCTAAACCCTAAACCCTAAACCTGCAACCCTAAAGCCTAAACCTTAAGCCCTAAAATCCTAAATGCTAAACCCAAAACCCTAAACCCTAAACCCTAAACCCTAAACCATAAACTTAATCTAAAGCTAAATAAACCCTAAACCCTAAACTAAATCCTAAACCCTAAACCCTAAAACCTTAAAACCTTAAACATTAAACTCTAAACCGTAAACCCCAAACCCTAAAACTTAAACCCTAACCTAAAACAAAACCTAAAAAAAAAAAAAACTCAACTAAAAAATAAAAACCTAAACCTAAACTAAAAAATAAACTAAAATAAATAAACCTAACAAAAAAACTAAACTAATAAAATAAAAAAATTTACCTAAATAAAAAAAATAAACTAAAATAAATAAAATTAAACTAAACTAAACCTACCTAATTTACTAATTTTCTTAAGAAAACCTAAATCAGAATCCAAAATCCTAAATCCTAAACCTATATTACCAAACCTACAACCCAAAATCCTAAAGCATAAACCCAAAAAAACATTAAACCCTAATCACTAAACCCTAAACCCTAACCCTAATCTCGAAACCCTAAACCCTAATCCTAAACCCTAAACCTTAAAAGCATAAAGCCTAAAACCCTAAACCCTAAACTGTAAACCTTGAACCTTAAACTCTAAAACCAACAACCCTACACCCTAAATAATGAACCCCAAACCCTAAACCCTAAATCCTAATCCTTAAACCCTAATAACCTAAAAATAAAACCTAAACTAAAAAAAACCTATAAATAAAAAATGAAAAAAATTTAAACCTAAATAAAAAATAAAATAAAATAAAAACCTAAATTTAAACCTAAATCTAAACCTAAACCTAAATCTAAACCTAAACCTAATAAATAAAAAGTAAACTAAATAATGATAAACCTACCAGTTTCCTAATTTTAAAAAATAAAAATAAAAATAAAACCTAACCCTAAAACCTAAACTCTAAACCCTAAACTACAACCATAAACTTTAAACCCTAAACCATAAGACACTAAATCGTAAATCGTAAACCCTAAACCCTAAACCCTAAACCCCAAAACCTACAACCTTAAACCTTAAACCCTAAATTCAAACCATAATCCCAAAACCCTAAACCTTAAACACTAAACCCTAAAAACATAAAAACCTAAACTTAAACTAAATAAAACTTAAAAATAAAATATGAAAACCTAATCTTAAATATAAATAAATAAAAATAAAAACCTAAACTAAAACCTAAACCTAAAACTAAACCAAAAAATAAAATAAAATAAAAAAGAAAAATAAATAAAAATAAAATAAATAAAAACCTAAACCCAAACGAAAAAAATAAAATAAACCTAAAAATAAAACCTAAATAAAATAAAACTAAACTAAAAATAAAATAAAATAAACCTAAATTATAATAAAACATAATCCTAAAAAATAATACTAAAATAAATAAAAATAAAACTTAAGCTAAAACCAAAAAAAAAACCTAAACTTAAAATAATAAAATAAAATAAACCCAATCCTAAATTAAAATAAAATAAACTAAAATAAATAAAACCTAAACCTAACCCTAAAATAAACTAAACCTAAACCCAAAATAAAATAAAATTAAAATAAACCTAAACATAAACTAGAAAATAAAACCTAAAGATAAACCTAAAATAAAAACCTAAAACCTAAACCAAAAAAATTAAAATAAAAACCTAAACCTAAATAAAACCTAAACCTAAAAAATAAAATAGAAATAAAACTAAACTAAAAAAAATAAACATATACCTAAACATAAACCTAAAAAATAAATTAAAATAAAAATCTTAAACTAAAATATAAACATAAAAGAAATAAAAAAAAAAAAATAAGCCTAAATAAAATAGAAAAATAAACTAAATAATTTAAACCTATGTTACTTAATTTTAAAACCCTAAACCTTAAACCCTAAGCACCCAAATAAACCCTAAACCCTAAACCTTAAACCTAAACCTACAACCCTAAACTATCCCTAAACCCTAACTAAATCAAATCTAAAAAAACCCTAAATCCTAAACCCTAAACCCTAAACCATAAAACTATAAACACTAACCTAAACTAAAACCCTAAACCTAAACCTAAAACCTTAAACTATACCCTAAACTAACTAAAACCCTAAACCATAAAGAAAACCCAAAACCCTAAATTCTAAACTTAATCTAACCCTAAACCTAACCATAAAACCCTAAACCATTAAGAACCATAAACTCAAACTCAAACCTAATAAAGAAAATAAAACTAATAATTATAATAATAAAACAAATAATAAATTATTAACTAATAATAAAACCTAAATAATATTAATAAAACTAGCTAAATAAATAATAATAAAGCTAATGATAAACCTAAAAACTAAAACTAATAAAAATAACTAAAACCTAATAAACTAACTAAAACCATAAAACCATAATAAAGAAACTATACTAACTATATAAAATAATAATGATAATAATATTAAACTAATAAAAACTAATAATAATAATAATAATAATAATAATAATAATAGTAATAATAAACTAATAAATAATAAAACTAAACCCTAAACTAATAAAATAAAACCAATATAACCCAATAATAATAAAACTAAAAATAAACAAAACTAAAATTGAACCCCATAAACCTAAAAAAACTACCTAAATAAAAAATAACTAATAAACTAAAACCAAATAAAAAACTAATAAAACCCAAAACTAAAATAAACCCTAAACTAATAACTAAATAATAACAAAAACTAAAACCTAACTAAAACTAATAACTCCAAAACTAAAACTAAATAAAACCAAAAACTAAAACAAAACTAAAAAACAGACCATAAACCCCAATAAACCTAAATAAAGACTAAACATAAAATGAAATAAACCCCAAAATAAAAACTAATAACTAAAATAATAAGAATAATAATAATAAACTAAACTAATAAACCTAAACCCTAAATATACTAATAACTAACAAATAAACATAATAAAGCAAAACTTAATAAAAAAACTAAACTAACTTTAATAACTAAACCCTAAATCCTTTAAGTTTAAAAAAGAAAACCCTAAACCCTAAACCCTAAAAACACTAAACACTAAACCCTAAACTCTAAACCCTAAACCCTAACCTGAACCCTAGACCCTAAAACCCTAAACCCTAAAACCCTAAACCCTATACCCAAAACACAAAACCCAAAACCCAAAACCCTAAGTCCCAAACCCTAAAAACCTAAAAACTTACACCTAAACTAAATATAACCTAAAAATAAAATAAATAAAAGAAACCTAAACTTAAATAAAATAAAATAAAATATAAACTAAAACCTAAACCTAAACCTAAAAATATAATAAAATATAAAATTAAAATAAATAAAATAAAATAAAATAAAACATAAACTAAACTAAAAAAATAAAATAACCCTAAGAATAAAATACCTAAATTTAATAAAAACTAAATGTAAAAAATAATAAATTAAACCTAAAATAAATTAAAATAAAAACTAAATGAAAACTTAAACCTAAAAAATAAACCTAAAAATAAATAAAAACTAAAACCCAAACCCTAAATGAAAAAAAAACTTAACTTAAAATAAAAATAAAATAAACAAAATAAAATAAACCTAAACTAAAATAAACTAAAGTGAAATAAATAGAACCTAAACCTAAACCTAAAATAAACTAAACCTAAATTAAATAAAATAAAATAAACAAAATAAAATTAAACCAAAAAAATAAACCTAAATAAAACCTATAACCTAAACCTAAAAAACTAAAATAAAAAATAAAACCAAAACCTAAAAAATAAAATAAAATAAAACTCAACTAAACAATAAACCAAAACCTAAACCTAAACCTAAAAAATAAACTAAAATAAAAAACCCAAATTAAAATAAATAAAGCTAAAATAAATAAACTAAACTAAATAAAAAAACCTAAATAAAATTAAAATAAAGTAAACTAAAATAAATAAAAAATAAACTAAATATATTAAATAAATTAAACATATTGGTTTACATAATTTTTTTTAAAAAAACCTTAAACCTTATATCATTAACCCTAAACCCTAAACCCTAAACCCTAATTGCTAAATCCTAAATAAAAAATTAAAAATAAAAAAAAACCTGAACCCTAAAACCTAAAACCAAAAACTAACCCAAAACCCTAAACCCAAAACCTAAACCTATCGATATACTTAATGTTTTTTAAAAAAACTCTAAACCTAAATTCCTAAATCCTAAGCCTCAAACCCTAAACCCTAAAACTATCCTTAAACCCCAAACCTTAAACCTAAACCTGCAACCCTAAACACTAAACCCTAATGCCTAAAACCCTAAACCTAAACAAACCCTAAACACTAAACCTAAACCTAAACAAAAAAGCAAATACTTAAACCTTAAACCTAAACCTAAATATATAAAAACCCTAACCCTAAGACCTAAACCCTAAAACCAACCCTAAACCCTAAACCTATAATGCTAAACTCTAAACCCTAAACCTTTAAAACCTAAAGCCTAAACCCTAAACACTAAAACCCTAAACCCTAAAGCCTAAACCCTAAAAGTTAAAACCTACAACCCTAAACCCTAAACTCTAAACCCCAAACCCTAAACCCTAAACCTTAAAAACCTAAAAACTTAAACCTAAACTAAATAAAACCTAAAAACTAAAAAAATTTAAAAACCTAAACCTAAATAAAATAATAAAATAAAATAAATAAAAACCTAACCTAAAACCTAAATCTAAAATATAATATAATAAAAATAAAACTAAACTAAATAAAATAAATAATAACCAAGCTAAACTAAAAAAATAAAATAAACCTCAAAATAGAAAAGCTAAATAAAATAAAACCCAAATGTAAAATAAAAATAAAATAAACATAAAATAGAATAAAAAAAAAACCTAAACTTAAAATAAGCCTAAAAATAAAAATAAAAACTAAATAAATAATAAAGCATAAACTTTAAACTAAAAAAATAACATAAACCTAAAATAAACAAAATTAAAATAAACCTAGACCTAAACTAAAATAAACAAAAATAAAATAAATAAAACCTAAACTTACACCAAAAATAAACTAAACCTAAACTCTAACCTAAATAAAATAAAATGAACTAAAAATAAACCTAAAATAAACTAAAAAAGAAAAAAACCTAAAATAAACCTAAAAGAATAACCTAAAACCAAACCTAAAAAAAATAAAATAAAACTTAAACCTAAACCTAAAATAAAAATATAAACCTAAACTTTCAAAATAAAATAAAAATAAAACTAAACTTAAAAAATAAACATAAACCTAAACCTAAACCTAAAATAAACTACAATAAAAAAAAACAAAAATAGATAAACCTAAAATAAATAAACTAAATATAAATAAAAAATAAACCTAAATAAAACTAAAATAAATAAATAAACTAAATAAACTAAAAACCTAAATTTTACTTAATTTTAAAAAATAAAAAAACCCTAAACCCTAAACCTTAAGCCCTAAACCCTACACCCTAAATCCTAAACCCCAAACTCTAAACCTAGATCGTAAAACTAACCCTAAACCCTAAACCATAAACCTACAACCCTAAACCCTAAATCATAAACCCTAAACATTAAAACCCTAAACCCTAAACTCTAAACTAACCCAAGACCCTAAACCCTAATCCATAAAAACCATAAACTCTAAAGACTAAACCATAAACTCTAAACCATAAACCCTAAACCCTAAGCTAACCCTAAACCCTACATGCTAAAAACTCAAACCCTAAAGCCTAAACACTAAACCTTAAATGCTAAACCCTAAACCCTTAACCCTAAAACCCTAAACCCTAAACCTAAAAACCCTAAAACCTAAACCCTAACCACTAAAAACATAAACCTAAATAAAATAAAACCTAAAATTAAAATAGATAAAATAAAATAATAAAATAAAATAAAATCATAAACTAAAACCTAAACCTTAACCAAAAATTTAAAAATAAAAAGTAGGAAAAACTAAAATTAAATAATTAAAAACCTAAACTAAACTAAAAAATAAACTAAACCTAAAAATAAAACCTAAATAAAATAAAATAAAATAAACCTAAATAAAAAATAAAATAAAACTAAATAAAACCTAAACCTAAAAAATAAACCTAAAAACAAAACTTAAAATAAAAACTAAAACAGACAAAAAAACATAAATCGTAAACTAAAGAAAGCTAAACTTAAAATAAAAATAAAATAAAATAAACTTAATCCTAAACTAAAATAAACTAAACTAAAATAAATAAAACTTAAACCTAAACCTAAACTAAATAAAATAAAATAAACTAAAAATAAACCAACACCTAAACTAAAAAATAAACCTTAAAAATAAACATAAAATAAAAATATAAAACCTAAACCTAAAAAATAAAATATCAAAACCTAAAACATAAATTAAAAATAGAACCTAAACCTAAAAAATAAAATAAAAATAGAACTCAACTAAAAAATAAACATAAACCTAAACCTAAACTAAAAATAAAAAATAAAAAACTAAAATAAAAAAACCTTAAAGTAAAATAAATAAACTAAACTAAATAAAAAAAATAAAACTAATTAAAATAAAAAATAAGTAAACTAAAAAAATAAAAATAACCTAAATATACTAAATAATCTTAAACCTATAGGTTTACTTAATTAAAAATAAAAACCTTAAACGCTAAATTCTAAACCCTAAGCCCTAAACCCTAAACCCTAAACCTACAACCCTAAACCTAAAACCTAGACCCTAATCCCTAGAAAACTGTAAAACCTAACCCTGAACCCTAAACCCTAAACCCTAAAAGCATTAACCCTATACCCTAAAGCCTAACCCTAAACCCTAAACCCAGAAACCTAAACCTAAACCAAAAGTGACTAATAAATAAAAAAATAAACCTAAACCCTAAAACCAAATAAACTTAAACCAAAACCCTATGAATGGGCAAAACCTTGACAACAGGAACATCACCATCAACTTGGCTCAATCTAGATCTGGAGGTGGAGGTGAAGGTGGAGGCGGTGGTTATCATAGTGGTTGTGGGGATCTGGAGGTGCTGGTGGATATGGAGGTGTGGTGGTTGGAGTAGTGGTGGTTATGGAGGTGGGAGGAGTGACAGAGGTTATAACAATGGTGGTGGCGAAGGGAGAGATCGAAGATATGATGGTCGATCCCGCTACTCAAGAGGCCGGGGTGGTTAGGATGGAAACTAGAAATAAGAAACTAAATAATTTGTCGCTTATGGAATTGTGTCTTTATAATAGAGATGATTTTATCTAGGGTTTTTTATTCTATGTGTGCTCATTTTAATCTATGTCTTCGCTATATCTAAAAAAAAAAAAAATAAACTAAAAATAAAAAAATAAAATAAAATAAATCCAAACCTACACTAAAGTAAAATAAACTAAAATAAAACCAAAACAAAAAACCTAAAATATAAACCTAAACTAAACCTAAACCTAAACTAAAAAAATAAACAAAACTAAAAATAAAACCTAAAAAATAAACCTAAAATAAAACCTAAACCTAAACCTAAAAAAAATAAAATAAAAACCTTAACCTTAACCTAATAAAAAAAATAAAACATAAACCTAAAAAATAAAATAAAAATTTAACTTAACTTAAAAAGAAAGATAAACCTAAACCTAAACCTGAAAAAGAAACTAAAATAAAAAACCTAAGAAAAAATAAATAAACCCATAATAAATAAACTAAAATAAATAAAAATAAAAAATAAGCATAATTAAAATTAAAATAAAGTAAACTAAATATACCTAAACCTATCACTTAATTAAAAAAAAACCTAAACCCTAAACCCTAAACACTAAAACCCTAAACCCTAAACCCTAAAACCTAAAACCTACAAGCATAAACCCTAAACTCTAAACCCTAAACCTTAAACCCTAAACAAAACCCTAAACCTAAAACCTAAAAAAAGCTAAACCTAAATGAAATAAAACCTAAAATCTAAAAATTTAAAACTTAAACCTAAATAAAATAAAATAAATAAAAACCTAAACTAAAACCTAAATCTAAAAATATAATATATTAAAAAATAAAATCTAAACTAAAATAAAATAAACAAAAATCTAAGCTAAACTAAAAATAAAAATAAACCTAAAAATAGAAAACCTAAATAAAATAAAACCAAAATGTAAAATAAAAATAAAATTAACATAAAATAGAATAAAATAAAAAATAAAAACCTAAACTTAAAATAAGCCTAAAAATAAAACCAAAAAATAAATAAATAATAAAACATAAATTTTAAACTAAAACAACATAAACCTAAAATAAACAAATTAAAATAAACCTAGACAAAACTAAAATAAACAAACTAAAAATAAATAAACCTAAACTTAAACCAAAAAATAAACTAAACCTAAACTCTAAACTAAATAAAATAAAATGAACTAAAAATAAACCTAAACATAAACTAAAAAAGAAAACCTAAAAATAAACCTAAAAGAATAACCTAAAACCCAAACCTAAAAAAATAAAATAAAAACCTAAACCTAAACCTAAAAATAAAATAAAAAACCTAAACCTACAAAATAAAATAAAAATAAAACTAAACTTAAAAATAAACATAAACCTAAATCTAAACCTAAAAAATAAATTACAATAAAAAACCAAAACTAAAATAGATAAACCTAAAATAAATAAACTAAACTAAGTACAAATAAAAAATAATCCTAAATAAAAATAAACTAAAATAAATAATAAAAAAACTAAATAGACCTAAATCTACTGGTTTACTTAATTTTAAAAATAAAAAAAACCCTAAACCCTAAACCTTAAGTCCTAAGCCCTACACCCTAAATCCTAAACCCCAAACCCTAAACCCTAGACCGTAAAACTAACCCTAAACCCTAAACAATAAACCTACAACCCTAAACCCTAAATCATAAACCCTAAACATTAAAACCCTAAACTCTAAACTAACCCAAGACCCTAAACCCTAAACCCTAAAAACCATAAACACTAAAGACTAAACCATAAACTCTAAACCATAAACCCTAAACCCTATATGCTAAAAACCCCAAACCCTAAAGCCTAAACACTAAACCTTAAATGCTAAACCCTAAACCCTAAACTGTAGAACCCTAAACCATAAACCTTAAAACCCTAAACCCTAAACCTTAAAAACATAAACCAAAACAAAATAAAACCTAAAAATAAAATAGATAAAATAAAATAATAAAATAAAATAAAACATCAACTAAAACCTAAACCTAAACTAAAAATTAAATAGAAAAAGTAAGAAAAACTAAAATAAAATAAATAAAACCTATACTAAACTAAAAATAAACTAAACCTAAAAATAAAACCCAAATAAAATAAAATAAAATAAACCTAAAATAAAATAAAATAAAACTAAATAAAATCTAAACCTAAAAAATAAACATAAAAAAGAAAACTTAAAAATAAAACCTAAATTGTAAACATGAAAACCTAAACCGTAAACTAAAGAAACCTAAACTTAAAATATAAATAAAATAAAATAAACTTAATCCTAAACTAAAATAAACTAAACTAAAATAAATAAAACTTAAACCTAAGCCTAAACCAAATAAAAATAAAATAAACTAAAAATAAACCAACACCTAAACTAAGAAATAAACCCTAAAAATAAACATAAAATAAAAAATAAAACCTAAACCTAAAAAATAAAATAAAAATAGAACTCAACTAAAAAATAAAACTAAACATAGACCTAAACTAAAAAAAAAAAAAACTAAAATAAAAAAACCTAATGTAAAATAAATAAACTAAACTAAATAAAAATAAAAAATAAACCTAATTAAAAATAAAAAATAAAGTAAACTAAAACAAATAAAAATAAACTAAATATACTAAATAATCCTAAACCTACAGGTTTACTTAATTAAAAAAAAACCTTAAACACTAAATTCTAAACCCTAAGCCCTAAACCCTAAACCCTAAACCCTAAACCTACAACCCTAAACATAAAACCTATAACACTAAACCCAAAACCTAAACCCTAATCCCTAAAAAATCATAAAACCTAACCTTGAACCCTAAACCCTAAAATCATAAACCTTAAACCCTAAACCCTAAACCCTAAACCCCAAAACCTATACCTAAACCAAAAGTGACTAAATAAATAAAAAAATAAACCTAAACCCTAAAACCAAATAAACCTAAACCTAAACCCTATGAATGGGTAGAACCTTGATAGCAGGAACATCACTGTCAACTAGGCTCAATCTAGATCTAGAGGTGGAGGTGAAGGCAGAGGCAGTGGTTATCATAGTGGTTATGGGGAATCACAGGTCTGGATATGGAGGTGTGGTGGTTGGAGTAGTGGTGGTTATGGAGGTGGGAGGAGCAACGAGTTATAACAATGGTGGTGAGGGAGAGAGATTGAAGATATGATGGTCGATCCGCTACCCAAGAGGCCAAGGTGGTTATGATGGAACCGGAGAAATTGAAGAACAGACCGATTTGCTTATAGAATTGTGTCTTTATAATAGAGACGATTTTAGTTATCTAGGGTTTTTTATTTGCTCTATGTGTGCTCATTTTTTATCTATGTATTCACTTATATCTTAGAAAACTTGGTGTGTTATTTGGTTCATGAAATCTAAAAGAAGAAATGTTGAAACTGAAATTTTTCTCTATTAAAAAATAGCCAAAATGTTAAATTCTAAACTAAAACCAACCCTAAACTAAAAAAAAAAAACCTAAACCAAAATAAAAAAAAAAAAAATAAACCTAAACCTACACTAAAATAAAGAAACTAAAATAAATAAAACCTACAAAAACCTAAAATAAACTAAACATAAACTTAAACCCAAACCTAAACTAAATAAAATAAACTAAACTAAAAATAAAACCTAAAAATAAACCTAAAATAAAACCTAAAACCTAAACCTAAAAAAATAAAATAAAAACCTTAACCTAAACCTAAAATAAAATAAAACATAAACCTAAAAAATAAAATAAAAATATAACTAAACTTAAAAATAAAGATAAACCTAAACCTAAATCAAAAAAAGAAACTAAAATAAAAAACCTAAACAAAAATAAATAAACCTAAAATAAATAAACTATACTAAATAAAAATAAAAAATAAGAATAAATAAAATAAAAAATAAATTAAACTAAATAAACCAAACCTATTGATTTACTCAATTAAAAAAAACCTAAACCCTAAATCCTAAATGCTAAATCCTAAACCCTAAACCCCAAAAAACTAACACTAAACAAATTAAACTTAAACCCTAAACCCCAAACTAACCCTAAACAATAAAACCCTACCTAAACTCTAAACACTAAACCCTAACAACCCTAAACCTTAAATCTTAAACCCTAAACCCTAAAACCAAAAACCCTAACCTAACCTATAAACCCTAAACCCCAAACCCTAAACCTTAACCTAAAGTAACTAAATAAATTGAAAAATAACCTAAACCAAACTAATAAACCTAAATTGTAAGAATGGGAAGAAGAACCTTGATGAACGTCATCATCCAAGCTCCCTTGATCAAGGAAAGTGAAAGAGGAGGTGGTGGTTGTCACAGTGGTAGTGGGGGATTTGAAGGTGCTAGTGGATATGGAGGTGGTGGTCGATGTATGAGGCGAGGAGAAGCTAAATGAACAATGGTGGTGGAGGGAGAGATCGAGGATATGTTGGTCGATCCTGCTACTAAAGAGGTTGTGATTATTCTGATGAGAACTGGAGATAATGAAGAACAGTCGATCCGATCTGCTGCTTATGGAACTGTGTTTTTATAGTAGAGATGGTTTTAGTTATCTATGGTTTTTGATTTGCTCTATGCGTGCTCATTTTTTTATCTATGTCATCACTTATGTCTAAGAAAACTTGGTGGGTTACTTGGTTGATGAAATCAAAAAGAAGAAATGTTAAATCTAAATTTATTCTCTATTAAAAAAAACCCAAAAACACTAAACCTTAAATTAAAACCTAAACCCTAAACTTAAAACTAAAAATAAAAATAATAAAAAAAGCTAACCCTAAACCCTAAACTAACCATATACCCTAAACCCTAAACACTAAACCCTAATCCCTAAAAATCCCTAACCCTAAACCTTAAACCTGAAACCCTAAAGCTTAAAACCCAAAACCCTAAACCCTAAACCCTCAACCCTCAACCCTTAACCCTAAACCCTAAATGATAAAACCCTAAACCCTAAACCTTAAAACCTACATCCCTAAACCATAAATCCTAAAACCAAAACCCTAAACCATAAACCCTAAACCCTAATCCCTAAACCCTAGAAAGCTAAAACATAAACCTAAACTAAATAAAACCCAAAAATAAAATTAAAAAAAACCTAAACCTAAACAAAATAAGAAATATAATCAAACTATAAACCTAAGCTAAAACTTAAACTTAAACATAAACCTATACTTAAAAATAAAATAAAATAAAAAATAAAAACTAAATTTAAATAAAATAAATAAAAATCAAAACTAAACTAAAAAAATAAAATAAACCTAAAAAAAACTTAAATAAAATAAAAACTAAATAAAAAATAAAAATAAAATAAATCTAAAATAAAATAAAATAAAAACTAACTAAAACCTAAACCTAAAAAAATAAACCTAAAATAAATAAAAGTAAAACTAAACCTAATAAAATAAACCTAAAATAAACAAAATAAAAAAACCTATATTAAAATAAACTAAAATAAAATAAATCAAACCTAAACCTAATCCCTAAACTAAATAAAATAAACCTAAAGCTAATAAAAAAATAAAACCTAAAAAATAAACAAAATAAAAAAACTAAAACTTAAACATAAAAAAAATAAAATCCTAAACCTAAACCTAATAACAAAATAAAACCAAAATAAAAAATAAAATAAAAATTAAACTAAACTAAAAAATAAACATAAACCTAAACTTAAAATATAAACTAAAATAAAAAACTTAAACTAAAATAAATAAACCTAAAATAAATAAAAAAAAAAAGATAAAATAAAAAATAAACCTAAATAAAAATAAAAAATAAAATAAACTACAATGAATACAAAAATAAACTAAATAAACTAAAAAAAAACTTGGTTTACTTAATTTAAAAGTAAACCTAACCTAAAACCTGAATCTTAAACCTAAAAATTGTATCCTCAACCTAAAACCTAAACCCTAAACCCTTTACAAAAAACCCTAAAACCCTAAACCCCAAACCCAAAACCCTAAATCATAAATCCTAAACCCTAAACCCTAAAAACCCTAAACTGTAAAGCCTAAACACTAAACCCTAAACCCTAAACACTAACCCTAAACATAAACCCTAAAACCCTAAAGCCTAAAACCCTAAACCCTAAACCTTAAACCATAAACCCTAAAACCTAAACCCTAAACCATAAAAACCTAAACCTAAACCTAAAAAATAAAGTAAATATAAAACTCAACTAAAAAATAAATTTAAATGTAAACCTAAACCTAAAAAATAAACTAAAATAAAAAACCTAAACTAAAATAAAAAATATAAATAAAATAAATAAACATAAAATTAATAAACTAAAAAAAATAAAAATAAAAAATAAACTTAAATAAAAACATAAAATAAAATAAACTAAAATAAATAGAAGATAAACTAAGGAAACTAAATTAACCTAAACCTACCAATTTACTTGATTTAAAAAAAGCCCTAAACCCTAAATACCAAACCTTAAACCTTGAAACCTAAACACTAAAACTAACCCTAAATGCTAAGCCCAAAACCTACAACACTAAACCTACAACCCTAAACCCTAAAAAACCCCAGACCCTAAATCCTAAATCATAAACCCTAAACCCTAACCTAAAACCTTAAACCTTAAAAAAGCATAAACCTTAAACCCTAAACCCTAAACTTTAAGCCCTAAACCTAAAAAAATAAAAATAAAACTAAACCTAAAAAATAAAATAAAAAAAACTAATCTAAAAATAAACCTAAACCTAAACATAAACCTAAAATAAAAATAAATAAAATAAATAAAAAATAAAAAATAATAAAAAAATAAAGTGAACTAAAATAAATAAAAAATAAACTAAATAAATTAAATAATCCTAAACCTACAAGTTTACTTAATTAAAAATAAATAAATAAAACCTTAAACCTAATCATAGCCCTAAACCATAAACCCTAAAACTCTAAACCCTAAACCCTAAACCTTAAACTAAAACCCTAAACCCTAAACCCTAAATCCTAAAATCTACAACCCTAAACCCTAAACCCTAAACCCTAGAAACCTAAAAACCTAAAACTAAATTAAATAAAACCTATAAATAAAATTAATAAGTAAACCTAAACCTAATTGAAATAAAAAAATAAAATAAAAGTAAAACCTAAACCTAAACCTAAACCTAGTCCTAAACATAAAAATAAAATAAAATAAAAATCAAAGCTAAACTAACATAAAATAAATAAAAAACTAAACTGAACTAGAAAAATAAAATAAACTTAAAAAACCTAATTAAAATAAAAGCTAAATTTAAAATTAAAATAAAATAAACCTAAAATAAAATAAAATAAAACTAAATAATAACTTTTACCTAAAAATAAAACCTAATAGTAAATATAAAATAAAACACAAACCCTAAACTAAAAATAAAAATAAAATCTAAAGTAAAAATAAAATAAATAAAATAAAAAACCCTAAACCTAAACTAAAATCAACTAATATAAAATAAATAAAGCTTAAACCTAAACCTAAAATAAATGAAATCTAAACCCTAAACTAAATAAAATATAATAAACTTAAAATGGACCTAAAGATAAACTAAAATATAAATCTTAAAAATAAACCTAAAATAAAAACCTAACCTTAAAAAAAAAACTAAACTTAAACGTAAATATAAAAAATAAAATCGAAACCTAAAAAATAAAATAAAAAATAAAACTAAACTAAAAGTAAACATAAACTAAAATTAAACCTAAAAATAAACTAAATAAAAAACCAAAACTAAAATAAACCTAAAAAAAAACCAAACTAAATACAAATAAAAAAATAAACCTAATTAAAAAAATAAACTAAATAGAAAATAAACTAAATAAACTAAATAAACCTAAATGATCCTTTACTTAAATATTTTAAAATCTAAACCCTAAACCTTAAATCTAAACCATAAACTACTAAACCAAATCATAAACCTCCTTAAATAAACCTAAAACCAACCTAAAAACCCTAAAACTGAATCCTAATCTAAACCCTAAGCTAAATCTCATCCCTAAACCCTAAACCTTAACGCTAAGCACTAAACACTAAACCTAACTAACTAAACTAAACCTAAACCTACCTAACCCTAATCCCTAACTAAACCTAACTCTAAACTCAACCCTAAAATATACTTAAACTATAAACTAAACCCTACCCTAAACCTAAAACTAAAACCTAAACCTAAACCTAAAACCCTAAACCTAAACCCTAAACTTAAAACCCCAAACCCCTAAACCCTAAACTCTAAACCTAAACCCTAAAATTCCTAAACCCTAAAGCCCAAAAGTTAAACCCAAACTAAAACCCTAAATCCTAAACCCTAAAACCTAGACCCAAAAACCCTAAACCCTAAACCATAAACCCTAAAAACCTATAAACCAAAACCTAAACTAAATTATAGTCTGGTTTATTTATTTTAGTTTAAGTTTTCTTATTTTAGTTTTAGTTTTCTTATTTTAGTTAATTTTAGGTTTAAGTTTATGTGTAGGTTTTTTTAGCTAGTTTTACTTTTATTTTATTTTTAAGTTTAGGTTTAGGTTTAGGTTTCTATTATTTTTTAGGTTTAGGTTTTAGGTTATTATTTGAGGATTTTAGGTTTTAATTTTATTTTAGGCTTTTTTTAATTTATTTTATTTTAATTAGTTTAAGTTTAGATGTAGTTTACTCACGTTTAGGTTTAGGTTTTAATTATTAGTTTAATTCATTTTACTTTAGATTTAGGTTTATTTTATTTTAATTATTTTATTTTATTTTTTTAGGTTTTAGTTTAGGTTTTAGTATTTTTTATTTTTTTATTTAAGTTTTATTTAGTTTTATTTTATTATTAATTATATTTTTTATTTAGGTTAAGTTTTTATTTATTTTATTTTAGTTTTATTTTGTTAGGTGGGTAGGTTTTGGTTTTAGCCAGATTTTTTATTTTATCTTATCTTATTTAGGTAGGTCAAGGTTTAGTACAGGCTTTATGGTAGGTTTTAGGGTTTTGGGAGGTTTGGGTTTAGTGTTTGGGGTTAGGGTTTTTAGAGTGGGTTTGTCCAGGTAGGTTAGGCCAGGTTTAGAGGTTTTAGGATAGGGGCCTAGGGTTTTGGTTTTTTTAGAGTAGGTTTAGGATTTAGTGTTTGGGTTTGTTTAGGTTTAAGTTTGGTTTATGGTTTAGGGTTTAAAGTAGTGAGTTTGGTTTGATCAGGTGTAGTTTAGGGTTATAAGTTAGGTAGGGTAGGGTTAGTTTTTATCTTTATTTTACTTATTTTTTTTATTTTATTAAATTAAAAAAATGGTTTAGGCTAATTTAGTTTATTTTTATTTTATTTTATTATTTTTTATTTAGGTTTATTTTATTTATTTTATGTAGTTTAGTTTATTTATTTTAGTTTAGGTTTTATTTTTTATCTTTTAGGTTTACATTTAGGTTTAGGTTTATTTTTTAGTTTAGTTTTATTTTATTTTATTTTTTTGGTTTAGATTTTATTTTAATTTTAGGTTTAGGTTTAGGTTTTATTTTAGTTTAGGTTTAGGTTTTGGTTTATTTTTTTTCTTTTTAGTTTAGTTGAGGTTTATTTTAGTTTCTTTATTTATTTTAAGTTTTGGTTAGCTTTTATTTATTTTAGTTTAGTTAATTTTATTTTAGGCTTTGGTTTATTTTATTTTTATTTTAAGATTAGGTTTTTTTTTTTAGTTTAGGATTTAGGTTTTATTTTATTTATTTTAAGTTTATTTTAGGTTTAGGTTTTAATTTAGTTTTATTTTATATTTTAGGTTTATTTTATTTTATTTTAGGTTTAGTTTTTATTTTATTTAAGTTTTTTTATTTTTTTTAGTTTAGGTTAGAATTTTATTTATTTTCTTTTTTGTTTAGTTTTTATTTATTTTTTCTTTTTATGTTTAAGTTTAGGTTTTAGTTTATGTTTTTATTTTATTTTAATTTATTTATTCTATTTTTGTTTATTTTATTTATTTTATTTTTAGGTTTTATTTAGTTTAGGTTTAGGTTTTTAGCTTTTTAGGGTTTAGGGTTTAGGGTTAGTTTAGGGAGGTGGGGTGAGGTTTAGTGTTTAGGTGTAGGTTTTACTTCTTTTAGGTTAGGGTTTAGGGTTTAAGAGGTTTATGGGTTTAGGGTTTTAGGGTTTAAAGTTTAGCGTTTAGTGTTTAAGGTTTAGGGTTTTTAGGGTTTAGGGTTTAGTATTTAGGGTTTAGGTTTTAGGTTTAGGTTTCAGGTTATAATTTAGGGTTTAAAGTTTTTGGTTGTTTTTTTTAACAGAGAACAAATTTAGATTTAACTTTTCTACTTTTTGAATTCATTAACCAAGTAACACACCAAGTTTTTTAAGACACAAGAGACGACAAAGAAAAAAAATGAGCACGCATAAAGCAGATCAAAAACTCTAGATAATTAGAATTATCTCTATTATAAAGACATTGTTCCATAAGGAGCAAATTGGATTGGCTATTTTTTAGTTTCTTCAGTTCCGATCAAAATCACCCTGGCCTCTTGAGTAGTAGGATCCACCATCATATCCCCAATCTCTCCCTCTATCACCACCATGGCTGTAACCTACCATAACCACCATTTCTCCGTCCACCACCTCCATATCCACCACACTCTAGATCCCCACCACCACTATGATAACCGCCTTTCACCTCCACCGCTAGATCTAGACTATGCCCGTTAATGGTGATGTTCCTGCCATCAAGGTTCTGCCAATTCTTAGGGTTTTTTTAAAAATCAAATGTGGGAGGATTTTATTGCCAAAAATAAAGGGATACAAGTCCTTAAAGGGGATAAATCTCTAAACTACTGCTCAAAGAGCTACAATTAACCTCCTAAAGAGATAAATTTCCTACCAATTACAAAAAAACCAAAGCAAAATAAAGAAATGACAAAAATTAAGAAAGAAACAACACCAAATTCCAAGAAGCCCAGCCAAAGACATCTATATCCCAAAATCTTCTAAGAGATACACAAACGACCTACAACCATAAAACTTGCCACAAACCTGCAAAAAACTTAATATAGAGATAAACATCTAGAAATAAGGATAAGTTAAATACATAAAAGGAACAAAATGATAAAAATCTTAGATATGGCTCAGGCTTAGTCACATTCATCTCAAGGGGAAACAGGATATGTGAGTATCCAAACTTTAGAAGAATGGTTACAATCACATATGGTGCTACCAGACAAAAGGATAATAGAGGAAGCATCCCACCCTTCATAACCAACTTACCTCAATTAAACCAAATAGCTAACAGCCAATAGCTCACCAAGTTCCAGTATCTATCATTAGGATTAAATAGGAAACTAACCAGCAAAACATCCATCCAAACCAGAGCAAAGAAACCAACCAAACAAGACAACAACCAAGAAATAACCACCATCAAATCCACCCTTTTACAAATAAAGACCAAAGGTAAAGAACTAAAAATTTTGCAGATCCACCAACCAACAGCACAGCTGCAGCCAACCATCAAGGCTGCCCAGCCAACCATAGCAGTAGGAATTAGCAAAAATAGTAATAGAGATAAGAACAACTAGAGCCACATATAGGATCATCCCACAAAAGAAAGAAATGACAAGCCAATGGGCCATCCAGCCAACATGCAAAAACCATAAAAAAATGTCAAAAAACCACCAAACAAAGGGAATAAAACTAGATGGTAATAGGAGAGAGTAAACTCACCGGAAGGAACAAAGCCCACAACCCAATAATCATGATGCTAGATAGCAAAAGAAAAATCATAGCCATCAAGCAACCACCAGCCAATAAACCCTCACAGGAAAAAAGAGGCTAGGAAACAAATGTAAATAAGCAAGCTCTGAAGCCTGCCAATCACCATGCCATCCTAAAACCAACACAGTAGGAGACCAACAAGAGGAGAGCCACCAAAATTAAAGGGCAAATAAATCTCAACAGTGCCAACCAGAAATAATCTCAACCTCCATCAAAAGGAGATATCATTCTCAGGTTTAAGTTTAGGTTTAGGTTTATTAGGTTTTAAGGTTTAGGTTTATTTTATAATTTATTTAGTTACTTTAGGTTTAGGTTTAGGGTTTGGGGTTTGGGTTTAGGTTAGGGTTTGTTTGGGTAGGGATTTGGGTTTAGGGTTTAGGGTTTTAAAGATGGGTGGGTTTAGGGTTTAGAGTTTAGGGTTGCTAGTTTAACGTTTAGGGTTGGAGTTTGGGATTTAGGGTTTAAGGGATTTTTAAAGAAATTAAGTAAATCGATAGGTTTAGGATTCTTTAGTTTATATTTTATTTATTTTAGTTTATTTTAATTTTTGTTTTTATTTAACTTTATTTTTTTATTTAGTTTAGTTTCTTTATTTTAGTTCATGTTTTTTTATATTTTAGTTTATTTTTAAGTTTAGGTTTATTTTAAGTTGAGTTTTATTTTATTTTATTTTCTAGGTTTTTATTTTTTTTTTATTTTTGAGTTTAGGTTGAGGTTTTCATTTTATTTTTTTAGGTTTAGGTTTCAGGTTTTTATTTTAGGTTTATTTTTAGGTTTGAATTTTTATTTTAGGTTTAGGTTAATTTTAGTTTATTTTATTTTATTTAGATTAGTTTTAGGTTTAGGTTTATTTATTTATTTTAGTTTATTTTTTTAGTTTAAGTTTAATTTAATTTTATTTATTTTATTTTAATTTTGGTTTAGGTTTTTTTAGTTTAGTGTTTAGGTATTATTTCAAGGTTTATTCTTAAGTTTAGGTTTTTATTTTATTTTATTTTAAGTTTATTTTATTTTATTTTAAGTTTATTTTATTTTTATTTTATGTTTAGTTTTTATTTTATTTAGGCTTTTATTCTTAGGCTTATTTTATGTTTTAGTTTATAATTATTTATTATATTTTAATTTAGTTTTATTTTTATTTTATTTTATTTATATAGGTTTAGGTTTAGGTTTTAGTTTAGGTATTCATTATTTAGATTTAGGTTTTTTTATTTATTTTATTTTGGGTTTTATTTAGTTTAGATTAGGTTTTAGGTTTTAAGGTTTAGGCTTTAGGGTTTAGAGGTTTTATGGTTGAGGGTTTAGGGTTGTGGTTTAGGGTTTTGGGGTTTGGGTTTACCATAGGGTTTAGGGTTTAGGGTTTTAGGGTTTAGGGGTTTATTTTACGATTGTAGGTTTAGGTTTAGGGTTTAAGCGTTTTAGTTTAGTTTTGGGTTTTTTCTTTTAATAGAGAACAAATTTAGATTCAACATTTCTTCTTTTCAATTTTATCAACCAAGTAACACACCATGTTTTCTAAGACACAAGCTATAACATATATAAAACATGAGAACTCATAGAGCAAATCAGAAACCCTAAATAACTTGAACTGTCTCTACTATAAAGATACAGCTCCATAAGTAGCAGATTGGATCTACCATTCTTTAGTTTCTCTAGTTGCCATTAGAACCACCCCGGCCACTCGAGTAGCGAGATCCACCAACATATCCATGATCCCTCCCTCTGCCACTACCAGGACTGTCACCTCTCTCGCTCCTCCAGCCTCCATAACCACCAGTACCTTCAAATCCCACACCACCACTACGATAATTGCAGCCTCCACCTTTGCCTCCACGGCCAGATCTAGACTGAGCTTGGTTGACGGTGATGTTCCTACAATAAAGGTTTTGCCCATTATTAAGGTTAATGTTTTGGTTTAGGTTTATTAGGTTTTGGGGTTTAGGTTTATTTTTTAATTTATTTAGTTACTTTATCTTTAGGTTTAAGGTTTGGAGTTTAGGGTTTAGGGTTAGGGTTTCAGGTTTAGGCTTTAGGCTTTAGGGTTTAGGGGTTAAGATTTTAGGTTTTATGTTTTTAGGGTTTAAGGTTTAGGGTTTTAGGGTTAGGTTTGCATTTAGGGTTTAGTTTTTAAGCTTTTGGGTTTAGGATAAGTTTAAGGTTTAGGGTTTATGGTTTTAGAGTCTAAGGTTTAGGTTTTTGGGTTTTGTGTTTAGGGTTTAGGGTTTTAGGGTTTATGGTTTTAGGGTTTAGGGTTGTTTAAGGTTTAGGGTTTAAGGTATTTTTTTTTTGGGAAAGTTAGAATTTTATTACCATAAAAGGAAAGGAGACAATGTCCTTAAAAGGGGTAAAGCTCTAAAATTGTACTACAAGAAACCCATAGAGCTAAACCCCATCTAAGTACATTAGAAAAGAAAAGAAAATAATAAAATACAAAGTCTAAAAGGCATAAGAGAAAAGGCATAGAGTAAGACAAATCTTGAAAATAGTAAAGGATGAGTTAGCTAGCTTCATGATTCCTTTGAAAAAAGTAAGATAAGCAAGATCCACAACAACATCACTTGGGTTGACTGAGCAATGACCATATCCTCTGTACAGTTCCAACTTGTAAAAAAAATTTACAAAACATTATAAAGGCAAAGGTCATACCTAAAAATGATAAGGATAAAGAGAGGAAAAGGAGAGAGCTTAGAAAGAGAAGGCTCAAGATTAGTTAGAATCATCTCAAGGGGCAACAATACATATGAACATCCAAACTTCATAAAGAAGGATTACAATCATATGTAATGCTACCAACCAGAGAGAAGATGTGAGTAACATCAAAGCCATCATAGCATACGATACAAGTAAACATCCAAGGCCGAATACATAGAGCTCCAAATCCATCACCATTAAATTAAAAAAAGCAACCGACCAAAGAACCATCTAGCAGTCAAACCACCAAATAAAAACCATAACAGACTAATCAAAATAACCCAGAGAGAGGTTAGAACAAAGTCATAATACCAATAACAACCATTAACTAAATTCCCATATAAGCTATAAACTAGGGAAAACCAGTGCCAGCCATCAGCAAGCACCAGACCAGTGCTAATTAATTGAGAAATAGCCAACAAATCCAAGATAGGAGCCATCAAGCCAAAGTCCTAACAATAAGCAATCACCAAGCCAAACTAGGGTGAACAACCATAAATGACTAAATAACTCAGAAATGAAACCATCAACTAAAGGAAACATAAGCTGCAACTAATGGAAATCACCAGAAGATAAAACAACCTCACAAAAGGGGGCCAAAGGTTGCCACCAACCAACAGAAACAAAAAAAGTCCAATCCAAAAGGATCAATGAAGGTTCAGCTAGCACAGCAAAAGGCATTCAAAAATTATTGAGTTTAGGTTTTAGGATTAAGTTTCAAATTTTAGTTTATGGTTTAGGGTTTTTTTTAATAGAGAACAAATTGAGATACAATATTTCTTTTTTTTGATTTCATCAACCAAGTAACACAACAAGTTCTCTAAGATAGAAATGGTGACATAGATCAAAAATGAGCATGCATAGAGCAAATCAAAAATCCTTGATAACTATAACTGTCTATACTATAAAAATATAGTTCCATAAGTAGCATATCAAATATTTCCATTAGAAATAACCTGAGCTCTCGAGTAGTGGGATCCACCATAATATCCTCAATCTCTCCCTCTACCACCATGATGACTATAACCTCTATCACTCCTCCCTCCTCCATAACCACTATTGCTCCGACCACCACCTCTATGTCCACTAACACCTACAGATCCTCCACACCACTATGATAATCGCCTCCTTCACCCACCACCTAGATCTAGACTGACCGATTGATGGTGATGTTCCTACCGTGAAGGTTCTGTCCATTCTTAACGTTTTGATTTAGGTTTATGTTTATCCAATTTTAGGGTTTATGTTTATTTTCTAATTTAATTTGTTACTTTGGGTTTAGGTTTAAGTTTTTTTGGGTTTAGAGAGTTTAGGGTTTAGGTTAACATTAGGGTTTAGGGTTTAGGGTTTAAGGTTTAGGGTTTAGGCTTTATGCTTTTAGGGTTTAGGGTTTAGGAATAGGGTTTTGTGTTTAGGGTTTAGCATTTTTTATGATTTAGGGTTTTTTAGGGTTTAGGGTTTAGCATTGTAGGTTTATAGGGTTTGGTTTTTTTTTTTAAAGTAAGTTTAGGTTTATTTAGTATAATTAGTTTTATTATTATTTATTTTAGTTAACTTTATTTTATTTTATTTAGGTTTATTTTGTATTGTTATTTTATTTAGTTTTAGTTTAGGTTCTTTATTTTAATTTATATAGGTTTAGGTTTAGGTTTACATTTTAGTTTAGTTTTAATTTTATTTATTTTAGGTTTTAATTTTTTTATTTTATGTTTAAGTTTAGATTTTATTTATTTTAGGATTAGGTTAGGATTTATTTAATTTTTATTTTTTTTATTATTTAGGTTTTATTTTAGTTTATTTTATTTTTTAATTAGTTTAGTTTATATTTTAGGTTTAGGTTTAATTTTGTTTATTTTATTTATATTAGGTTAGAGTTTAGTTTTATTTTATTTTATTTACATTTGTTTACTTTAGTTTATTTTTAATTTTATTTATTTTATTTTATTTAGGTTTAGGTATTTTATTTATTTTATTTTGGGATTTTAGGGTAAGTCCCGAGGTTTGTTTAGGGTGCAGCAGTTTAGAGAGAAGCCTAGTAGGGTCCCAGGGTATTTAGTTTAGGCAGGGTTAGGTTTAGGGCCTTTTGGTCAGGGAGAACCAGTGTTTAGTGATCAGTGATTTGTGGGTTTAGGGTGGGTCAGTGGTCAGGGATCAGTGGATGATGGTTAGGGCTCATTTAGGGCCTGGGGTCAGTAGTTTAAGGCCCAGGGTTTAGGGTCAGGGTTTAGGGTTGGATGGTAGGGTTTAGTATTTAGTGTTTATAACCCAAAAGTCGTTTATGGTTTTTAGGGTTTAGGGTTTAGTGTTTAGGGTTAAGGGTTTCTTAGTTTGTGGGAGTAGGGTTTAAGATCTAGGGGTTAGCTTTAGGGTTTTTTAATGAAATTAGGTAAAACCCAGTTTAGCTTTATTTTGATTTAGTTTATTTTTTTATTTTATTTAGTTTAGATTATTTATTTTATCTTTATTTATTTTAGTTTAGGCTTTATTTTAGTTTATTTTTTTAAGTTTAGGATTAGGTTTATGTTTATTTTTAGTTTAGTTTTATTTTTTATTTTTTTTTTAGTTTATTTTATATTTTTTAGCTTTTAGATTTTTTTTATTTTTTTTTATTTTAGGTTTTAGGTTTTTATTTAGGTTTATTTGTAGGTTTTATGTTTTAGTTTAGGTTTAGGTTTTTTTTTTTAGTTTATTTTATTTTATTTCGTTTATGGTTTAGGTTTAGTTTATTTAGGTTTAGGTTTAGGCTTTATTTAATTTAGTTTAGAATATGATTATTTTATTTTTTATTAATTTTATTTTATTTTAGGTTTAGATTTTGTAGTTTAGGGTTTAGGTTTTATTTTTTTATTTATTTTTAGGTTTATTTTTAGGTTTAGGTTTTAATTTAGTTTTTATTTTATTTTATTTTTGGTTTTTTTGGTTTTTATATTACGTCTACTTTTTTACCTTATTTATGTTTTTATTCTTAGGTTTATTTTTATTTTAAGTTTAATTTAGGTTTTTTTTATTATTTAAGTTTATTTTATTAGTTTTAATTTTTGGTTTAGGTTTAGGTTTTAGTTTAAAATTTTATTTTATTTTATTTTATTATTATATTTAGGTTTAGGTTTTTTTGTATTTTTTATTTTTAGCTTTTATTTACTTTAGTTTAGGTTTTTAAATTTTTCTGGTTTAGGGTTAGGGATTAGAATTTAGGGTTTAGGGTTTAGTATCACCATTAGTAGATTTAGTATTTGGGTTAGGGTATTAGGGTTTTTTAAAAAATTAAGTAAACCAATAGTTTTAGATTTATTCAGTTTATTTAGCTTCTTTTTATTGATTTTAGTTTATTTTAATTTTAATTTTAATTTACTTTTATATTTAATTTTTATTTAGTTTAATTCATTTAGTTTAGTTTAGGTTTTTTATTTTAGTTTATTTTTAGTTTAAGTTTAGGTTGGTTTTTTTTAGTTGAGTTTTATTTTTTATTTTATTTTTTTTTAGGTTTAGGTTTTACTTTATATTTTTTAGGTAGAGATTTAAGTTTAGGTTTAGGTTTTATTTTATTTTTAAGTTTTGGTTTTAAATTTTATTTTATGTTTATTTTATGATTTTTTTAGTTTAAATTTAGGTTTATTTTAATTTATTTTATTTTATTTAGTTTAGGTTTAGGTTTATGTTGAGGTTTAGGTTTTATTTATTTTAGTTTAGTTTATTTTAGTTTAGGTTTTGGTTTATTTTATTTTGTTATTTCATTTTTTTTATGTTTAGTTTTTTTTAGTTTAGGGTTTATATTTTCTTTATTATTTATTTTTAGGTTTTATTCTTTAGGTTTAGGATATTATTTTCTTTTTATTTTAATTTATTTTTGGTTTGTTTTAGGTTAAATTTATTCTTATTTGACATTTAGTTTTTATTTTGTTTAAACTTTTAATTCTAGATTTATTTTAGTTTACTTTAGGTTTTATTTATTTTAGTTTATTTTTTGTTAGTTATTTATTTTTTATTTTATTTAGGTTTAGGTGTTTTTTTTAGTTTAGGTTTATTTATTTTACCTTTATTTTTAGTTTTATTTTTTTATAGTTATTATTTAGTTTTTTTATTTTAAGTTTATTTTATTTTTTATTTTCTATTTTTAGTTTTATTTTAATTAGGCTTTTTATTTTTAGGTTTAATTTATTTTTTCATTTTGTTTAGGCTATTATTTATTTTATTTTAGTTTAGTTTTCATTTTTTATTATATTTTATTTTTAGGTTTAGGTTTAGGTTTAGATTTTTATTTTATTTTATTTTATTTATTGTTAGGTTTTAATTTTAGTTTTATTTAGTTTAGATTTTTAGGTTTTTTAGTGTTTAGGTTTGGTGTGGGTCAGTTAGGGTTTAGGTTTAGTTTAGTTTAGGGAGGGTTTGTTTTAGTGTGGCTCAGTTTTTTGTTTAGAGCCTGGTTTTGTGGTTTAGGGTTAAAGGTTTAGTAGTTTAGGGCAGGATTAGCATTAGGGTTTAGGTGAGAGTGTATGGTTTAGGGTTATTTATGTTTTATTTTTTATTTATTATTTATGTTTTAGGGTTTAGGGTATGGGTTTATGGTTGGGTTTAGTTTAGGTTATTTTTGAGTTTATTATATTTTTATATTTTTTAAATTATGTAAACCTTTAGGTTTTATTTTATTTAGTTATTTTTTTTATTTTATTTAGTTTGTTTTATTTTTTTATTTAGGATTTTTTATATTTATTTTATTTTTTTTATTTTATGTTTATTTATTTTAGTTTAGGTTGTTTATTTTAGTTCATTCTTTAGATTTAGGTTTATTTTTAGTTTTGTTTATTTTAGGTTGTTTATTTTAAGTTTTATTTTATTTTTTTTTTTAGGTTTATTTTAGGTTTAATTTTATCATCTTAGGTTTGTTTATTTTAATTTAATTTATTTTACTTATTTTAGGTTTAGGTAAAGTTTATTTTAAGTTTAGGTTTACATTTTATTTACTTTAGTTTAGGTTTAGGTTTATTTTATTTTTATTTTAGTTTAGGGTTTAGGATTTATTTTTTATTTATTTTTAGCTTTATTTTCTAGGTTTAGGTTTTTATTTAGTATTTATTCTATTTTATTTTATGTTAATTTATTTTAATTTTAGGTTAAATTTTTATTTTATTTAGGTTTTTTATTTTTGTTGTTTAGTTAAGGTTTTTATTTATTTTAGTTTAACTTAGTTTTATTTTAAATTTTTTAGTTTATTAAGTTTAGCTTTTTTTTAATTTTTTTATTTTTTTTAATTTAGGGTTTAGGGTTAGGGGTAGGGTTTTTTTAAATTTTTTTATATTTTTATTTTGATTTAATAAATAAACTCAAAGATTTAGCTTTATTTAGTTTATTTTTAATATACTTTAGTTTATTTTATTTTTTATATTTTGATTTTAGTTTAATTTTATTTTTATTTAATCTAGTTTGTTTAATTTAGGGTTATTTATTTTAGTTTAGGTTTTTTATTTTAGTTTATTTTTTAGGTTTAGGTTTATGTTTATGTTTTTTTTTTACTTTAGTTTTATTTTTATTTTATTATTTAGGTTTAGGTTTTATTTTTTACTTTAGTTTTATTTTATTTTATTAGGTTTATAGGTATTTATTTTGGATTTGTTTTTAGGTTCTAATTTTAGTTTAGGTTTAGGTTTATTTTGGTTTGTTTTATTTAAATTTTTAGTAATTTAGGTATTTATTATAGTTTAGTTTATTTTAATTTAGGTTTGGTTTATTTTATTTCTATTTTAGGTTTTTTTTTTTTATTTTATTTTATTTATTTATATGTTTTATTTTTTAGGTTTAGTTTTATTTAGGTTTTATTTTATTTTATTTTAGGTTTATTTTAGATTTGGGTTTAGGTTTTATTTATTTTAGTTTAGGTTTAGGGATATGTTTTTTTTATTGGTGTTTGTCAGATTTTATTTAGGCTTTAGGGTTAGGTTTTAGTTGGTAGGGTTTAGGATTTAGTGTTTAGTGATTAGGGATTTTAGGGTTTAGGGTTTAGGGTTTAGGTAGGTTAGGATTGGTTTATAGGGTTTATAGTTTGTGGTAGGTTAGTTTAGGTTTTAGGGTTTAGGGTCAGTGGGTATATTAGGGTTTAGGGCCTTAGTGGTTTAGGATCTTGGGTTTTGGTCATATAGTTTAGGTTTACACATTTATTTAGTTTAGGAGTTAATTTAGGGTTTCTTAGTGGAGGGTTTAGGATTCGTTTAGGGTTTAGGGTTTAGAGGGTTTTAATAGAAATTAAGCAAACCCATTTTTATTTATTTAGGTTTATTTTATTTTTATTTTAGTTTAGATTTTATTTTATCTTTATTTATTTTAGTTTAGGCTTTTATTTTAGTTTATTTTTAGGTTTAGGATTAGGTTTATGTTTATTTTTTTAGTTTAGTTTTATTTTATTTTATTTTTAGGTTTAGGCTTATTTTTTTATTTTTAGGTTTAAATTTTAGATTTTATTTTATTTTATTTTAGATTTTAGGTTTTATTTTAGGTTTATTTGTAGGTTTTATGTTTTAGTTTAGGTTTAGGTTTATTTTTAGTTTATTTTATTTTATTTAGTTTATAGGGTTTCATTTATTTAAAGTTTAGGTTTAGGCTTTATTTAATTTATAGGAATATGATTATTTTATTTTATTAATTTTATTTTTATTTTAGGATTAGGTTTTGTAGTTTAGGGTTTAGGTTTTATTTTTTATTTTTTTTTGGTTTATTTTAGGTTTAGGTTTTAATTTAGTTTTATTTTATTTTATTTTTGGTTTTTGTGGTTTTTATATTATGTCTACTTTTTTACCTTATTTACATTTTTATTCTTAGGTTTATTTTTATTTTAAGTTCAGTTTAAGTTTTTTTTATTATTTTAGTTTATTTTTATTAGTTTTTTAATTTTTTGGTTTAGGTTTAGGTTTTAGTTTAAAATTTTATTTTATTTTATTTTATTATTATATTTAGGTTAAGGTTTTTTTATATTTTTTATTTTTAGCTTTTATTTACTTTAGTTTAGGTTTTTAGATTTTTCTAGTTTAGGGTTTAGGGTTTAGTGTTTAGGGTTAGGGATTATAGTTTAGGGTTTAGGGTTTAGTATTTACGCATTAGGATTTAGGGTTTTAGGGGGGGTTTGTTAGCTTAGGGTAGTGGTTTTTTTAAAAAAAAACCAATAGTTTTAGATTTATTCAATTTATTTAGCTTCTTTATTTTTAGTTTATTTTAATTTTAATTTTTATTTACTTTTATATTTAATTTTTATTTAGTTTAATTCATTTATTTTAGTTTAGGTTTTATCTTTTATTTTTTTAGGTTTAAGTTTAGGTTTAGGTTTAGGTTTATTTTTTAGTTGAGTTTTATTTTTATTTTAATTTTAGGTTTAGGTTTTACTTTATATTTTTAGGTTTAGATTTAAGTTTTGGTTTAGGTTTTTATTTTATTTTTTTAGGTTTTGGTTTTAAATTTTTATTTTATGTTTATTTTTATGATTTATTTTATTTAGTTTAAATTTAGGTTTATTTTAATTTATTTTATTTTATTTAGTTTAGGTTTAGGTTTATGTTTAGGTTTAGGTTTTATTTATTTTAGTTTAGTTTATTTTAGTTTAGGTTTTGGTTTATTTTATTTTATTATTTCATTTTTATTTTATGTTTAATTTTTTTTTAGTTTAAGGTTTATATTTTATTTATTATTTATTTTTAGGTTTTATTCTTTAGGTTTAGGAGATTATTTTCTTTTTATTTTAATTTATTTTTGATTTATTTTAGGTTAATTTTATTCTTATTTTACATTTAGTTTTTATTTTGTTTAAACTTTTAATTCTTAGATTTATTTTAGGTTTACTTTAGGTTTTATTTATTTTAGTTTAGTTTATTTTAGGTTAGGTTTAGGTTTATTTTATTTTGTTTATTTTAGGTTTAGGTCTTTTTTTAGTTTAGGGTTTAGGTTTTATTTATTTTACCTTTTATTTTTAGTTTTATTTTTTAGTTATAGGTTATTATTTAGTTTTTATTTTAAGTTTATTTTATTTCTATTTTCTATTTTTAGTTTTATTTTGATTAGGTTTTTTATTTTTAGGTTTAATTTATTTTTTCATTTTATTTAGGCTATTTATTTTATTTTAGTTTAGTTTTCATTTTATTATATTTATTTTTTTTTTTTAGGTTTAGATTTTATTTTATTTTATTTTATTTATTGTTTTATTAATTTTATTTTAGGTTTTATTTATTTTAGGTCATTTTAGTAGGGTTAAGGTAGGGTCAGGGTTTAGGGAAGGCCCAGAGTTAGGTCAGGGTTTTAGTTTAGGGTTCCTTTTGTGGCCTGTGGTTGGGTTAGGAGGGTTTAGGTAGTTAGGTTGGAGATCAGGGTCAGGTCAGGGTTTTGGTGGGGTAGGGTTTAGGGTTGGTGGGTATTCAGTAGGGTGGTCAGTTTAGGTCAAGGTAAGAGTATAGGGTTTAGGTTTAGGGTTTAGGTTTAAGGGTTTATGTTTATGGTTAGTTAGTTTTTTATTTTTATTTATATTTATATTTTGGCTCATTTTGGTTTTTAGTTTAGGTTTTGAGTTTATTTATTTATTGCTTTATTTTTTATATTTTTTTAAATTATGAAATATATTTAGTTTATTTATTTATTTTAGTTTATTTTTTTTTATTTTATAGGATTTTTTATTTTATTTTATTTTATTTTTATTTTTATTTTATCTTTTAGTTTAGGTTGTTTATTTTAGTTCATTCTTTAGATTTAGGTTTATTTTTTAGTTTTGTTTTATTTTAGGTTGTTTATTTTAAGTTTTTATTTTATTTTTTTTGGTTTAGGTTTTAGGTTTTAATTTTAGGTTCATCTTTTCGTTTAGGTTTCGGTTTATTTTTAATTTATTTTATTTTATTTATTTTAGGTTTAGGTATAGTTTAGTTTAAGTTTAGGTTTACATTTTATTTACTTTAGTTTAGGTTTAGGTTTATTTTATTTTTATTTTAGTTTAGGGTTTAGGATTTATTTTTTATTTATTTTTAGGTTTATTTTCTAGGTTTAGGTTTTTATTTAGCATTTATTCTATTTTATTTTTTGTTAATTTATTTTAATTTTAGGTTTAATTTTTATTTTATTTAGGTTTCTTGTTTTTGTTGTTTAGTTTAGGTTTTTATTTATTTTATTTTAGTTTAGTTTTATTTTTATTTTTAGTTTATTAAGTTTAGTTTTTTTTCAATTTTTTAATTTTTTAATTTAGGTGTGGTTTAGGGTTAGTTAGGTCGTTTTTAGGGTTTAGGGTTGTAAGTTTAGGTTAGTTTTAAGGTTTAGGGTTTAAGGGCTTTTTTTAATTTTTTTATATTTTTATTTTGATTTAACAAATGAACTCAAAGATTTAGCTTTATTTCGTTTATTTTTAATATACTTTTAGTTTATTTTATTTTTATATTTTGATTTTAGTTTAATTTTATTTTATTTAATCTAGTTTGTTTAATTTAGGGTTTTTAGTTTAGGTTTTATTTTATTTTTTTTAGGTTTAGGTTTATTTTATGTTTTTTTTACTTTAGTTTTATTTTTATTTTGTTATTTAGGTTTAGATTTTATTTTTATTTTTATGTTTATGTTTAGGTTTTTATTTTATTTTCTTAGGTTTAGCTTTTTGGTATTTATTTTGGATTTATTTTTAGGTTCTAATTTTTAGTTTAGGTTTAGGTTTATTTTTGGATTATTTTATTTAAATTTTTTTAGGGTAAGGTTTAGGTTTAGGTTTTACTTATTATAGTTTAGTTTATTTTAGTTTAGGTTTTGGTTTATTTTATTTCTATTTTAGGTTTAGGTTTTTTTTTTGTTTAGGGTTTATGTTTTATTTTTTATTTATTTATATGTTTTATTTTTTAGGTTTAGTTTTTTATTTAGTTTTATTTTATTTTATTTTAGGTTTGGTTTATTTTAGATTTGGGTTTAGGTTTTATTTATTTTAGTTTAGGTTTAGGGATATGTTTTTCTTATTTAAGGTTTAGGTTTTATTTTATATTTATTTTTTTTTTTTAGGTTCATGTTTTAATTTAGTTTTAATTCCATTTATTTTATGTTTATTTTATTTTTATTTTAGGTATAGTTTTTTATTTTATTTTTGCATTTTATTTTTTTAGTTTAGTTTAGGTTTTTATTTATTTTATTTTAGTTTAGTTTTTTTTTCTTTTTAAGTTTAGGTTTAGGTTTAGGTTTAGGCTTTAATTTATGTTTTTATTATATTTTTGTTTAGGTTCATTTATTTATTTTATTTTTAGGTTTTATTTAGTTTAGGGTTTAACTGTTTAGAATTTTAGGGTTTAGGGTTTAGGGTTTAGGGTGTAGGGTCTAAGGTTTCAAGATTTAGGGTTTAGTGTTTAGGGTTTATGGTTTAGGGTTTAAGGTTAGGGTTTTTTTTTTTAAAATTTTTTTTCTTATTTGGGTCTAGGGTTAGTTTAGGGTTTAGCATTTTAGGTTTAGGGTTTAGGCTTTACGGTTAGTTTTAGGGTTTAGAGTTTAGTGGATTTAGGGTTTAGGGTATAGGGTTTAAGGTTTAAAGTTTTTTTAATTAAGAAAACTGATTGGTTTAGGTTTATTTAATTTATTTTTTATTTATTTTCATTTATTTTATTTAGGTTAAGTTTTTACTTTTATTTAGTTTAGTTTATTTATTTTAGTACGCATTTTTTATTTGAGTTTATTTTTTAGGCTTAGGTTTAAGTTTCTATTTATTTTTAGTTTAGTTTTTTTTGATTCAGGTTTTATTTTTTATTTTTAGGTATAGGTTTAGGATTTTATTTTATTTTTTTAGGTTTTGGTCTTTATTTTAGGTTTATTTTTAGGTTTTATTTTTTTAGTTTAGGTTTAAGTTTATGTTTAGTTTAGTTTATTTTATTTAATTTTAGGTTTAGGTTTAGTTTTATTTAGGTTTTGGTTTATGTTTTATTTATTTTAGTTTAGTTTATTTTAGTTTAAGTTTAGGTTTATTTTATTTTGTTTATTTTATGTTTAGGTTTTCTCTATTTCAACTTATGGTCTAGGTTTTATTTTTATTTATTTTTTGGTTTTATTTTCTTTTGGTTTCCTTTTAGTTATGTTTATATTTAGTTTCATTTTTTTATATTTATTTTATCCATATTTATTATATTTTATTAAGGTTTATTTAATTTAGATTTATTTTATATTTTAGTTTTTTTGTTAAAATCTTTATTTTAATTATTTTAATTTAATTTTATTTTTTTTATCTTATTTGAAAGGTTTAGGTTTAGTTTAGGTTTAGGGTTTAGTTTTAATTTATTTACATCTTTAGGTGTTTAGGTTTAGTTTTTAAGGGTTTAGGCTCAGGGTGTAATGTTAGTGGCCTGGGATAGGGTAGGGAGTTTAGGTAGGGTTAAGAATAGGGTTTAGGATTTGTTTTAGGTTTAGGGTTTAGGTATTATTTTTTATTAATTTTATTTATTTTGGATTTAAGGTTTAGGATATAGGCAAAATTTAGGGTTTGGAGGATTTAATAGCTTAGTGGTTATAGCATCAGCAAAGGATTAGTGTATGCATAGGGTTTAAAGTTTAGGTCAGTGGGTTTGAAGGTTTAGGATTTAGTGGGAGTTTTTTTTTAATTTTTAAAATTAAATCCCAGGTTTAGGTTTATTTAATTAATTTTTATTTATTTTACTTTATGTTATTTTATTTTTTGATTTTATTTATTTTTATTTTTATTTAGTTTAGTTTATTTAATTTAGGTTTATTTTTTTTAGTTTAGTTTTTTTATTTTGTTTATATTTAAGGTTTAGGTTTATGTTTATTTTTTACTTTATTTTTATTTTTATTTTATTTTTTATGTTTGGGTTTTATATTTTATTTATTTTTAGGTTTTATTTTATAGGTTTAGGTTTTTTATTTAGTTATTATTTTATTTTATGTTAGTTTTTTTTTCATTTTTATTTTTGGTTTAGTTTTTATTTTATTTAGGTTTTTTTATTTTTTATTTTAGCTTAGGTTTTTATTTATTATATTTTAGTTTAATTTATATTTTTTATTTTTTATTTTTTTTTTTTGGGTTTAAGTTTAGGTTGTAGTTTATGTTTTTATTTTACTTTATTTTTTTATTTTTTTTAGGTTTAGGTTTTAGTTATTTATTTTATTTTTATTTTTTATTTATTTTACTTTTAGGTTTATTTTTAATTTAGGGTTTACGTTTAATTTATTTTAGGTTTATGTTTAGGTTTTATTAATTTTAGTGTAGTTTATTTTTGTTTATGTTTAAGTTTATTTTATTTTTTTATTTTATTTTATTTTAGGTTTAGTTTTTTTTTAGTCTAGAATTTAGGTTTTATTTTTTATTTATTTTTAGGTTTTATTTTTAGGTTTATTTTTTAGGTTTAGGTTATTATCTATTGTTTATTATATTATATTTTAGGTTTATTTTACGTTTATTTCATTTTTATTTTACATTTAGTTTTTATTTTATCTAGGATTTTATTCTTAGGTTTATTTTATTTTTTTAGTTTAGATTAGGTTTTATTTATTTTATTTTAATTTATTTTATCAGTTTATTTTATTTTATTTTTTTAGGTTTTATTTATTTATTTTATTTTAGGCTTTATTTATTTAGATTTAGGTTTGAGTATTAGGGTTTAAGGCTGGGCCCAGGTTTAGAGGATTTATTTAGTTTTGTTTCAGGCTAGGGGTTGTGGTGTTTGGTCAGGTTTAGGTCAAGCCAAAGGTGGGCCCAGGGGCCCAGTGGGTTTATAAGTTTTAAGGCTGGGGTTTAATAATAGTGGGTGGTGGTGGGTAAGTGGGGAGGGTTAGGAGTTTAGGGTTTAGAGTTTAAGTTATTTTAAAGTTTAGTGTTTAGGGAGGGTTAAAGGTTTAGGTTTAGGGTTTTATTTTAGGGTTTAGGTTTAGGTTTTTTTTAGGTTTAGGATTTATGGTTTAGGTTTTAGGCTTTAAGTTTAGGGTTTATGGATTTTGTTTTATTATTTTTAATAGAGAACAAATTCAGATTCAACATTTCTTCTTTTTGATTTCATCAACCAAGTAACACACCATGTTTTTTAGGGCACAAGTGACAACATAAATCAAAAATGTGCACGCATAGAGCAAATCAAAAACCCTAGTTAACTAGAATTGTCTCTACTGAAAAGACAATTACATAACAATCAGATCGGTCATTCTTTAATTTCTCTAGTTCCCATCAAAACCACCCCAGCCTCTCGAGTAGAAGGATCCACCATCATATCCCCAATCTCTCCCCTACGCCATGACGACGGCTGTAAACTCCGTCGCTCCTCCTGCCTCAATGACCACCACTACCCTGATCACCACCTCCATATCCATGAACACCTCTAGATCCCCCACCACCACTGTGATAACCATCGCCTCCACCTTCACCTCCACCGTCGAATCTGGACTAATCCTAGTTAACAGTGATGTTCTAGACATCAAGGTTCTACCTATTCTTAGGGTTTATGCTTAGGTTTAGGTTTATTAGGTTTTAGGCTTTAGGATTATTTTTTTATTTATTTAGTTACTTTAGGTTAGGTTTAAAGTTTTTTTTTAATTAAGAAAATCAACAAGTTTAGGTTTATTTAGTTTATTTTTGATTTATTTTAGCTTATTTTATTTTGTATTTTTATTTAGGTTTATTTTTTATTTTTATTTAGTTTATTTGTTAATTTTAGATTTATTTTATTTAGTTAAGGTTTTTTATTTTAGTTTATTTTTTTTTAGGTTTAGGTTTAGGTTTATGTTTATTTTTTAGTTTACTTTTGATTTTATTTTATTTTTTAGGTTTTATTTTTTTTATTTTAGGTTTAGGTTTTATTTTATTTTTAGGTTTAGCATTTAGGTTTTTATTTTTGGTTTATTTTAGGTTTTATTTTTAGGTTTAAGATTATTTTTTTATTTTATTTTATTTAGTTTAGGGTTCTAGATTATTTTAGATTATGGTTTAGGTTTTATTTATTTTAGTTTAGTTTATTTTATATTTGGTTTAGGTCTATTTTATTTTGTTTATTTTAGGTTTAGGTTTTTTTTAGTTTATGGTTTGGGTTTTATTTTTTATTTACTTTTTGGTTTTATTTTTAAATTTATGTTTTAGGTTTAGGTTTTTAGTTTTTATTTTATTTTATTTCTTATTTTGATTTTTATTTTCCTTTTAGTTTTATTTTATTTAGGTTTTTATTTTAGGATTTTATTTTTAGTTTTGTTTAGTTTTTATTTATTTTATTTTAGTTTAATCATTTTTTATATTATATTATTTTTAGGTTAGTTTAGGTTTTATTTTATTTTATTTAGGTTTTTTTAATTATTTTATTTTAGGATTTATGTAGTTTAGGGTTAGCTTTTATATTTTTATGGTTTAGGATTTTATGGTTTAAGGTTTAGGTATGGGTTTGTGGTTTAGGTTTAGGGCCTTTAGGGTAAGTTTAGGGTTTGGGGGGGTTTAGTGGTTTAGGGTTAGGATTTTAAACCCAGATGTATGTTTATTCAGTTTATTTTTATTTTATTTTATTTTATTTTTTATTTTATATTTTTTTTATTTTTTTAATTTTTATTTAGGTTTTATTTTATTTTAATTTATTTATTTTATTTTTTATTTATAGTTTTATCATTTGTAGGTTTTCATTTTATTTTTTTAGTTCTACAATATATATTTTAGTTTAGTTTGATTTTATTTTAGTTTCTTTTAAGGTTTAGGTTTAGGTTTAGGTTTAGGTTTAGGTTTAGGTTTTAATTTATGTTTTTATTTTATTTTGGTTTAGGTTTTAATTAACTATATTCTTAGGTTTTATTTAGTTTAAGTTTTGGTTTAGTGGTTAAGATGTTAGGTTTGTGGGTTTAGTTTAGGGTTTAGGGTTTAGGTTTGCATGGGTTTAGGGGTTTTATGGAGTGGGTTTAGGGTTTAGGGTTTAGGGTTTAGGGTTTTTAGGGTTTGGGGTTTAGGTTTTAGGTTTACGGTTTTTGGTTTTTACTTTTTTTAATAAAGAACAAATTCAAATTCAATATTTCATCAACCAAGTAACACACCAAGTTTTCTAAGACACAAGTGACGATATAGATAAAAAATGAGCACGCATAGAGAAAATCAAAACCATAGAAAATTAGAACCATCTTTACTATAAAGACACAATTCTATTGACATTTGGATCTTCGTTTCTCCAATTCCCATCGTAACCACCCTAGCTTCATCGATAGCGATCCACTATCATATCACCGATCTCTCTCTCGGCTACCACCGCAGCTGTAACCTCCATCGGTCCACCCGCCTCCATAAGCACCACAATTTCAACCACCACCTCCATATCCACTAGCTCCTACATATCTGCCACCACCACTACAATAATCGTCGCCTCCGCCTCCACCGCCAGATCTAGACTAACTTGGTTAATGTTGGTTTTTATTTAGTTTAGTTTAGGTTTTTTATTTTAGTTTATTTTTTTGTTTTAGGTTTAGGTTTAAGTTTATTTTGTTTTATTTTTATTATATATTTAGGTTTTATTTTATTATATTTAGGTTTAGGTTTAGGTTTTTATTTTAGGTTTAGGTTTTAGGTTTTTATTTTAGGTTTTATTATTTAGTTTATGCTTAGGTTTATTTTTAGTTTATTTTATTTTATCTAGTTTAGCTTTTGGTTTAGGTTTGGCTTTTTTAGGTTAGGTTTATACATTTATTTGCTCGCTTGAGTTTAGGTTTATTTTATTTTATTTCTAAGATATTTTTGGTTTGGGTTTAGGTTTTAGTTTTATTTATTTTGTATTTTAGGTTTTAGTTTTAATTTAGTTTATTTTATTATATTTTGTGTATTTTTTATTAGGTTTAGTTTTTACATATTTTAGGTTTTCATTTAGTTTAGTTTATTTATATTATTACACTTTAATTTTATTATTCCCTCTTAGCCCTAGGTTTTGGTTTGGTTTTAGTTTTTATTCTCATTATATTTATCATTTCATTGTGTTTTAATTTATTTTATTTTGGTTTTATTTAGTCAGGTTTTAGCAACCCCAGGGCTCTGCAGGGTTGTGGTTTTTCAGTTTAGGATCCCACTGGGAAGGCTCAAGTGCCTTGGCCTGGGCCTAGGTGTGGATCTTTTTAATCAGTGGTTTAGAGCTCAGTGGGTTAGTTTTACGGATTTAGGGCTTTAAAGCTTCATGATATAGGGTTTAGGGTTTGGGGCTTGTTTAGGCCTTTATTTAAAAAATTAAGAAAACCCGATAGTTTAGTATTTTTAGTTTACTTTTTAATTACTTTAGTTTATTTGATTTCATGCTCATTTTATTTTTTTATTTTGTTTAGTTTATTTATTTTAGGGTTATTTATTTTAGTTTACGATTTTTATTTTAGTTTATATTTTAGGTTTAGGTTTTGGTTTATGTTTATTTTTTAGTTTAGTTTTTTTAATGTTTAGGTTTTAAATACTAAGACTTCCCTAGTCGTAAGACACTTCTAGAAATTAGGTAAACACTTAACATAAGCCTAAAGACTTAGAACGATTATAAGTTAGGTTATCCTTAGGAACTAGGATAATCCACCTACCTTACAACCCAAATCCTATCCATGTTCACCTTCTAAAACCAAACCTCAAGTTCAATTCAAACATCAAATTAAAATCCAAATCCAAACCCAAATTCCAAAACCAAATGATTGAAGCCCATCATCAAATCCAAACTTGAAACCTTTCCTAGGCTATATGACCTATCCCATGACTTTGCCAAATCTTAATCCAAATCAATCCAAAATCAATTTATTTTCTCATAATCAATTTATATATTCAATCATCTTCCTAAATATAAAGCAAATCTACATTCAAATGATCAAAACTAAATCAAACTAAATCAAATTAAATCAAAACCCTTCCTAAGCCATATTACCTATCCCATGAACTTAGGCAAATCTTAAACCAAATCAAGTAAAACTCAATTGATTTTCTCACAAATCAACCATATTTGCAATCATATTCACACATTTAAATGAAATATACATTTAAATCAACAAAACTAAATCAAACTGAATCAAAATCCAAACCTAAATCAAAAGAAAATAAAACTTAATTGAAACCAAAGCCTACAATCATCTTCAATTGGTGGACTAAACCTAAACCAACACCCAACCATTGATAATTTGGCCAATTTGGTCAAATTGGTCAACGTAACCCATTTGATCCAATTGAATTCAAATGAGCCAAAATCAAATTTAAGATAAACTAAACTAAACCAATTGAACCAAAACATCCTAAATAATCATATGAACTTGGCCTAGCCTAAATGAGTCAAATTGAGCCAAACCTAACCAAATCAACTCCAATTGACTTGAAATTTTGGCTAACCACTTTTGGCTCATTTCAAATCTGCCCAAATCAAATCAAATGCCAAATGATCATTCCACCCTTGAGTAGAGGACATCATTTGAGACAAATCACTCATGTAAGTGGTCATTTCCATTCCTTGGCCACTTGGTACTCTCCTAATTATCTACCTAGGAAGGACACTGCCCAACCTGACCCAAGGGGTTGTTGGGTTTTCCATGAACCATGAGAGGTGAAATCACCTAACCCTCCCCATTAGAGAATTTGAAACCCATAGGCCATTCATGATTACTCCTTGGATGCCACCTCCACAACTTCAACTAACCAAGCCGAGCCAACTCACTTCCTCCTTGTCACCCATGACTCTATGAGATGGCTAGACAACCATTAGAAGCCAAAACTAATCCCACCATTTGATCAAGATAAAAGGGGGTATACACACCCTCATTTTCACTTAAGCATAAACAAAAATCATTTCTTAGAGCCCTAACTACCCAAGAAGAGTCACTAGAGCCATTTCCTAAGCTCCCAAGCTCATTCCTCAATCAAAAAAGTCATTCTTGTCCCTCAAATAGGACACTCCCATTTCTGACCTAGCTTCCTCATTTCTCCATCAAACTCAAATTAACTTTGCACACACCTTCCCTAGGGCTCGTCGAGGAGGAACAAATCATCTCCCAAGCTTCCTGAGCACCAGAGGTGGGACCTTGATCAAAGTCGAGTCCAAATCATCAATTTGTGGAATTTTAAGCAAACATCAAGGAATTGATCCAATTGTTACTCAATAGGGCTTCATCTCAACTAGATGAAGCTTCCTCAATCATTCAAGCCACCAGTCTTGAGCTTCGATGAGGTATGCTTTTAAAACTGATCCTTAGACAAAAATGGGTTGGTGCATTTTGAAGAAAACTTGCATGTTGAGTGATCTTGACCATTGGATCCTCTCTGATCGATGCCATGAATGTGTCGGATCCTTTTGGAATTGATCCAAGATCAGGTAAGGTTGAATCAAGTTAGAAATGGCAGATGGACTCCATTCTCCCTCACTCATGTGATGTTAGATCACGCACTATCCATTTTACATGATCTAAATGGTCGGTCCTGATTAGATTCACTAGATTGATTTGATTTAATCTTATTAAGCTATAGAATTAATTGTAGCCATCCAATCTTAGATTAGATGGTGGATGAGAAAGCGCATCCTCTGTTGCCATGTAAGCACTAAGTTGGATAAGTTTTAAGTAGACATTCCCATGGTGCCACGTAGAAAGCACACCGCGTCAGTACGCCACATGACGCCAATAGGATTAAGCTTTAATTAGGCTTAATTAATCATTTTTAATATCTGAAACTTCTAAAACTCATAAAAAATCTTAGAGAAATAAAAAATATAAATAAATACTCATTTTAATGGTATTTCAGAGGATAATTAATTAAAAATGATCTTAACTAATTTTGAATAGTAATTAAGGTTTAATTACAAAATTAATTAGCTCAATTACTCCTTAATTACTTGAACAATTAATCTCAAATTTTGTGGGTTAATTTAATGGGATTACCTCTACCTCCCATGATGTTCTTCAGCTTTATTACTCACTTAATTAAAAAAATTAGCTAATTAAACCTTAACTACTCTTTTAAGTTAATTAATGATTAATTAATCCCATGAATAATAATAAATTAGTTAATTAAGTTTATTAATCATTATTCAATAGTAAGTGAATTAAGGAATAGGGTTGGGACCCCTTTCCCTATTTTCATTTCACCCTTTTTTAAAATGAAACTAATTAAGATTTAACTAATTAATTAAATCACTTAATCAATTAAAATCATAATCACATCGACTTAATTATTTAAATCATGGGGTAGATCTTTAGGTGTTTAATAACCTAAAGGAGTTTAATGAAATTATGGTTAGTCCACATGTGTGCGAAAATCATAAGAGTAATTAATTAAGTCCCTTAATCTAATTAACTATTAATTATGAGCCAATTACATTAGGCCCCTTTTATTTCCTAGGATCGTTACAAGTTTATTTTCCATGAAAACCATGTTGGCTCATAATTATTTAGTTAATTACTTTAGGGTGGGGTTCAACTTAATTAAACCATAAAATCAACCTAATTACATTTTCTTAAATTAAATCAAATCACCAATGTGGGAATGGGTTTAAAATAACTAGTAATGTTTTCTCTTATCCTCTTTAAATCAAATTAATTCCAAAACTTAATTAATAAAGAAGCTTTGGTTTGCTTTAAATAATATTATTTTATTCGATTATCATGAAGAACTAGTTTGGTTGAATGAATGACATGCTTATATTTGATTGTCCTCTTTCCAATCATGTTAAATTTGGCATGTCAATTGAATTCATGCATCCATCTTTTCAAAATCAAGTAAAATAAAATGGATTTATTTTATGTAAGCATGCATGTGTTGATTTAATTTAATATAAGCATGGCTATTATCACTATTAAATCCAAATGTATTTTTCAAAAGCTTATAAATGAATAATAATATGTGTTATGGTAGTTATAAATGCATAAGAAATGCATGTGCTTATAGCTTAAGTGTATGAATGTTGAGTTCTCTTTCCTCTATTCATGTGTTGATTTATATAAGATTGAATGGTAATTGGTATATAGTTTGAACATCCCGGGAACATGAGGCTTTAGCTAGCTCCAAGGAAGTCATTTGATTACCTCACTTCCTTAGTTTAACAACAGCACATACCTATTTGATTTCATTCTTATGTATTTCAACATTATAATTTGGATAGAGCTTTAATTCATATATATAAATGATTCAATAATAAAATATACAATCTTTCCATGGTTTTCTTTCCCTCATTTATGTATACATCCATGTATGTCCAAGAAAAGCGTGTATATAGTCTAGACATCCTAGGAATACGAGGATTTAGTTAGCCCCAAAGGGGTCATTTGATTACCTCACTTTCCTAGTTTAACAATGACACATACTTTCCTATATCTTTCTACATGTATATGTATATGTGATTAGTGAATGAAAATCCCATTTTACATTAAAATTGAATGCATTCATAATTGACTAAGTGGTTGAATTAATTGGTCATATGATTTAGAGCTTACTTCCTCTGTTCATGTATATGAATTTACATATGTTTGAATGCAAATGGGTAAATAGTCTTGACATTCTGAGAATACGAGGCTTTAGCTAGATCCAAAGAGGTAATTTGATTAACTCACTTCCTTAGTTTAACTACGGAACATGCCTATTTAATTTCATTCTTATGTCCTTTTTGAATAAGAATTTGGATAAAGTTTTAAATTAATATGTTTAAATAATTCAATCAAATAAAATATAAATTCTAAACATACACATACATTCATCATTTAAGTGTGCTAAAATATGTTGCATTTACATACACTTAGATTAAATCATATGTTACATGTGATGGAAAGGTATGATTTAATATATGTCATGTGGTAATCAATTAAATTAATCTTAAGATGCCTTTCATTTTGATTTGGATTATTTAAAGTGAACCTAAACTTAGGATTAATTACATCATTTAATTAGACATTCACTAAAGAGAATTAAATCAAATTAATATACTTTAGAAAGTGACTTAAGGTAGGGATGAAAGAGGGCAATCCTCTTTTCCTCTCTTTATAACACTTAGTTGCTAAGTGTAATCAAATGAAACAAAAGAAAACACAAATTAAAATTCTAAAATCAATTAAACTACTTCAAGTGAAATCAACCTTTCATGTTAAATTGAATCCTTCTACACTTAGAAATTATAACAATAATGCCTAATAAGACTTAGCAAACAAGCTTTAAGACACAATAGAATTAAGTAACAACTTCTAGCTCTAAGTTAGGATAGTGTATGGTGTTATGTATATTTTGTTATATCATGTATTATTTTAGAGTGAATGTTAGGGTGTATGCTTCGTAGACTGGATGATAGGCCAATATTAGCCTAATCATGTTTTCTACAGGGAATTATGCTTAAGGGATGCCTAAAAATAAATTTGAATGCTCTTTTTGCATGTTGCTTAAATCCTTAAGCATAATCCAAGTTAGGATAAGTGGGCTTAGTTACCCATGTGTAGGATGCTAAGTCCAAATTATAAATACAACTGCTCGGGATTATATGTATATTTAGCTAACCTATATTTTGTAGGTCTAGTTAGATTTACTTTTCCCACATAAATGTAATTTTTGCATTAGGAATTAAGATTAGTGCTATGAGAGATTAGGATGAGCATTGACCAGAAGGCTTTGTACTAGGGTACCCTATGAAGCCTTTGAAGTAAGCAACATCAAAATCAAAGAAGGAACCAAATCAAAAATGGAGATATGAAGAAAGAAGACCCCCCATTGCATTTAATACAATTATAATTATGCTTTCATATTCCAGGTTATATAAAGGTAAAGCTTGGCTACCCATCTTTTCTCTCTTTGGGTTGTATGACAGTACCCGATCGCACCGACCGTTTATTCTTTGATGATAGTTTATATAATTATTTGATGTTATGTTTACATCGTGCATTAGGATGACATGTCTTTCATAGTTTCTTAAATGATTGATGCTTTAATGTGTGGCTTGGATATGATTTTGGCTCTTAGAATAAAAATAACTTTTCTACCCAACTAATCACTCATAATTAAATTTTAAACAACTCATGACTTCATCATAAGGCCTAAGATATAAATAAGATAATTAAACGATTTAGCAACCCCTTAGCTAAATGGTTGTATGTTTCACATCATCCATGCATATTCTTTCTCTCTTGAACATGAAGGATCTACATCTTTGCATGATAAAGGAATGCTTGACCTGTGAGGACATCCCTTATGGTGGAGAACCCCTCCTTCTAGCTGATTTGACCTTTAACCTATTTCATCATGCATTTAGGCATAAGAAATCCTAAAGCCTCTGTCAAATAAATGTTTCTAAAATGAAATAAAATTTGAAAAGATTTTGCATCTATAGATTAAGTCATATGCTCATACCACTCATGCTCTAGTCTCTTAGGGAGTGTGTTTAGGACTTTTATCTCTTTCTAATTAAATAACTACCCTAGCTATCTTGTAATTCATAAGACCGGACTACATGGTTTTAAAATCGTAGGAGTTAGCTGGAAGCCACTCCAAGTGGTTATAAGTCTAGAAGTAGGACAATTTATTCTATCATGTGGAGGTAAACCCATATGTCCACTATCACTTAGATTTAGGTCGTGCTTTAGCTCATACTAAAGCTTCGTAGATTTAGGTTCCTAGGTGGTTATTTCCTTCAGGCTATAAGCATAAATCCTCACCTCTTAGGCATTCCCACAACCTTGTGTTAGTGGATTATAAGCCTTAGTAATCTAATTAAATTTCAACTCAAAACATATAAATCTCCTCAACTTCAAAATTATAAAGGTCAACCATAGATAGATTGGAATGCTAGGCATCCTAGTATCATGAGCATTTCCTACTTATTTCATTTGGATTCCAAAAATAAGTCTTCTCCTTGAACTTTCCCAATTGCTTTCCCAAATACAACAAATCCTTTGATAGTCTAACCTTGAAATCTTTGGTGATGATAATTGTCAACATTAAATAAGAGTATTCTTAGGAAATTTCATTTCTTAAGATGTAATAAACTATGGAGGCTTACCACCACAGGGAACTTAAGAATCTAGTTTAATAGAAACCTTACTTTATTCAACCAGGTAAAGTAGGGGAAAAATCTCAAGAACATTTTTAGACCCATCATGCCTTAGGAGTCCTTATTTTGTGATTAGGTCCATTTAGGGTGATGCCTCTATCTTATGAGATAGTACATCATACCTCAATGTTGCACTCGATCTCCTAAAAAAGTACCCCACCTCCCATATATCCAAATAAACACACACAAGGCCCTCTCCTGCTTATTGAATCCTTCAACATCATCTTTTCTTTTAAGAGTTCGGAGATGTCGATCCTTAAGTAGTGGGGGTTTTAGACTCATAATGTTGACTGATACACTTAGGTCAACCAGAACACTAGATAGCCTGTATCTACCAACATCCATTATAATGCAAAGAGGTAGTTGCGCTTGGTCGTCCCTAGGTGCAAGTCTTCACTGCTGAATGTAACTAAATAAAAACCTAAACCTAAAAATAAAACTTAAAAATAAATAAAAAAAAACCTAAACCCAAAACTAAAAAAAAACCTAAACCTAAAATAAAAATAACATAATGAAAACAAAATAAACTTAAACATAAACTAAAATAAACTAAACTAATATAAATAAAACCTAAACCTAAACCTAAACCATAAACTAAATAAAATAAAATAAACTAAAAATAAACCTAAACCTAAACTAAAAAAGAAAACCTAAAGATAAACTAGAAATAAAAACCTAAAACCTAAAGAAAAAAAATAAAATAAAAAACTAAATCTAAACAAAAAAAATAAAAAATAAAACCTAAACCAAAAATAAAACTGAACTAAAAAATAAACCTAAACTTAATAAATAAACTAAAATAAAAAACATAAACTAAAATAAATAAACCTAAAATTAATAAACAAAACTAAATAAAAATAAAAAATAAACATAAATCAAAATAAAAAATAAAATAAACTAAAATAAATAAAAAATAAACTAAATAAACTTAAACCAACTAGTTTACTTAATTAAAAAAACCTTAAACCCTAAAGCCTAAACACTAAACCCTAAACCCTAAACCTAAACCCTAAACCATAAACCCTAAAAACCTAAACATAAACTAAATAAAACCTAAACATAAAATTTATAATAAAACCTACACCTTAATAAAATAAAAAATAATTTAAAATAAAAACCTAAACTAAAACCTAAACCTAAACCTAAAAATAAAATAAACTAATAAAAAGATTAAAATAAAATAAATATAAACCTAAACTAAATTAAAAATAAAATCAACCTAAGAATTAAAACCTAAATAAAATAAAAACTAAACATAAAATAAAAATAACATAAACTTAAAATAAAATAAAATAAAAACTAAATAAAAACCTAAACCTAAAAAATAAACCTAAAAATAAATAAAAAATAAAACCTAAATCTGAAACTAAAAACACCTAAACCTAAAATAAAACTAAAATAAACAAAATAAAATAAGCCTAAACCTAAACTAAAATAAACTAAACAAATATAAATAAAACCTAAACCTAAAATAAACTAAACCAAAACTAAATGAAATAAATTAAATTAAAAATAAACCTAAACCTAAACTAAAAATTAAAACCTAAAAATAAACCTAAAATAAAAACCTAAAACCTAAACCTAAAAAAATAAATATAAACCTAAACCTAAACCTAAAATTAAAAAATAAAACCTAACTTATAAAATAAATAAAAATAAAACTAAACAAAAAAATAAACATAAACTTAAACTTAAACCTAAAAAATAAACTAAAATAAAAAAACTAAACTAAAATAAATAAACATAAAATAAATAAACTAAACTAACTAAAAAAAAAATAAACCTAAATAATAATATAAAATAAACATAATAAACTAAATAAACCTAAACTTATAGGTTTACTTCACTTTTTTTTTTAAAAAAAAACCTAAACCTTAAACCCTTAACCTTAAACATTAAATCCAAAACCCTAAACCCTAAACCCTAAATCTAACCTTAAACTGTAAACCCTAAACTTACAACCCAAAACCTACATCCCTAAACACTAAAAAACCCTAAACCTTGAACCTTAAACCCTAAACCCTAAACTCTGAAAACCTTAAAAAATAAACCTTAACTAAATAAAACCATAAACCTCAACCTAAATAAAATAAAATAATAAAATAAAATTAAAACCTAAACCTAAACCTAAAAATAAAATGAAATTTAAAACTAAAAATAAAATAAAATAAAATAAGTAAAAACTAAACTAAAATAAAAATTAAAATAAACTTAAGTATATAAAACCTGAATAAAATAAAATAAACAAAAAATAAACCTAAACCTAAACTAAAAAATAGAAACCTAAAACCTAAACCAATAAAAATATAATAAAAACTTAAACCTAAATGTAAAAAAAAAACATAAGCCTAAAAATTAAAATAAACATAAAACTCAATTAAAAATTAAACCTAAACCTAAACATGAACATAAAAAATAAATTAAAATAAAAAACATAAACTAAATTAAATAAACCTAAAATAGAAACTAAACTAAATAAAAATAAAAAATAAAGTAAACTAAAAAAATAAAAAATAAATTAAATAAACCTAAACCTACCATTTTACTTAATTAAAAAAAACCCTTAAACACTAAACCCTAAACCCTAAACCCAAAATGTACCATTAACCCTAAACCCTAAACCCTAAACCTTAAAACTAACCTTAAAACATAAACCCTAAACCTTAAGCCCTAAACCCTAAAATCCTAAACCCTAAACTCTAAACCCTAAACCCAAAAATGCTAAACTTTAAACCCTAAGACCTAAACCCTAAACCCAAAACCCTATACTAACACAAAACACTAAACCCCAAACCCTAAACCCTAAACCTTGAACCCTAAATCCTAAACCAAAACCCTAACCCTAACCCTGAACCCTAACCCTAAACCCTTCAACCTTACAACCCTAAACCCAAAACACTAAACCCTAAACACTAAACCCTAAAAACCTAAACCAAAAATAAATAAAACCTAAACCTTAATAAAATAAAAAAATAAAAAAATAAAATAAAATAAAAATTTAAACAAAAACTTGAACCTAAAAATAAAATAAAATAAAAAATAAAAAAAATAAAACTAAACTCAAATAAAATAAATAAAAACCTAAACTAAACTAAAAAATAAAATAAATTTCAAAAAGCATAAATAAAATAAAACCCAAATGTAAAAGAAAAATAAAATAAAATAAAGACCTAAACCTAAAAAATAAACTTAAAATAAAACCTAAAAATAAATAAAGAATAAAACCTAAACCCTAAACTAAAACCCTAAAATAAATAAAATAAAATACACCTAAACCTAAACTAAACTAGATTAAACTAAAATAAATAAATCCTAAACCTAAACCTAAAATAAACTAAACCAAAACCCTAAACTAAATTAAATAAAATAAACTAAAAATTAACCTAAACATAAACAAAAAACTAAAACCTAAAACCTAAACCTAAAAAAATAAAATAAAAACTAAACCTAAACCTAAAAATAAAAAATAAAACCTAAACCTAAAAAATAAAATAAAAATGAAACTAAACTAAAAAATAAACCTAAACTTAAACCTACCTAAAAAATAAACTAAAATAAAAAACTTAAACTAAAATAAAAAATAAAATAAACTGAAATAAATAGAAAAATAAACTAAATAAACATAAACCTACCAGTTTACTTAATCTAAAAAAATTTAAATTAAAAATAAAATTAAAAAATAAAACCCTAACCGTATACCCAAAACCCTAAACTCTAAACCCTAAACTCTAAATCGAAAACCTACAACCCTAAATCCTAAAACCTGAAAACCTAAACCTAAACCCTAAACAAACCCTAATCCCTAAATAAACCCTAAACCTAAAGCCTAAACCCTAATCCCTAAACTAACCCTAAACCATATACCCTAAGTACTAAAAACCCTAAAGCCTAAACCCTAAACCATAAACCCTAAACCCTAAACTAACCCTAAACCCTAAGCTAATCCTAAACAGCCTAAACCCTAAAGCCTAAACACTAAACCCTATACCTTAAACCCTAAACCCTAACCCTAACGCCTAAACCCAAAAACCCTAAACCGTAAATCCTAAACCCTTAACCCTAAACCCTAAAAACCTAAAAACATAAAACTAAACTAAATAAATATTAAAAATAAATAATAAAAAAACCTAAACCTAAATAAAATAAAAAAATAAAATAAAATAAAAACCTAAACTAAAACATAAACCTAAACCTAAAAATAAAATAAAATAAACTAATAAAATTAAACTAAAATAAAATAAGTAAAAATTAAAATTAAACTAAAAAAATGAAATAAACCTAAGAATAAGAAACCTAAATAAAATAAAATTGAAATGTAAAATAAAAAAATAAACCTAAAATAAACCTAAAATAAAATAAAATAAAAACTAAATAAAAACCTAAACCAAAAAGTAGAGCTAAAAATAAAACTTTAAAATAAGTAAAAAATAAAACCTAAACCCTAAACAAAAAAAAACTTTAACCTAAAATAAAAATAAAATATACAAAATAAAAGAAACCTAAACCTAAACTAAAAATAATAAAACCAAAATAAATATAACCTAAACTTAAACCTAAAATAAACTAAACCTAAAGCTTAAACTAAATAAAATAAAATAAACTAAAAAAAAAAAAAAAAAAAAAAAATAAAACCTAAAAAAAATAAATAAAAAATTAAACATAAACCTCAAAATAAAAAAGAAAATCTAAACCAAAAATATAAAATAGAAATTAAACTCAATTAAAAAATAAACCTAAACCCAAAAAATAAATTAAAATAATAAACTGAAACTAAAATAAAAAAACCTAAATTAAATAAATAAAACTAAATAAAAAATAAACATTAATAAAAATAAAAAATAAAATAAACTAAAATAAATAAACTTAAACTTACTGGTTTACTCAATGAAAAAAAAACCATAAACCTTAAGCTAACCCTAAACCCTAAACCCTAAACAATAAAAAACCAAAACTCTAAAGTCTAAATGCGACACCCTAAACCCTAAACCTTAAACCCTACCCTAAACCCTAAAAATCTAAACCCTAAACCCTAAACCCTAAACTCTAAAAAAACCTACAAACCTAAACCTAAACTAAATAAAACCTAAAAAATATATATATATAACAAAAACTAAACCTAAATAAAATAAAAATAAAAACCTAATCTAAAACATAAACCAAAACATAAAAATAAAATAAAATAAACTAAAATAAAATAAATAAAATCCTAAACTAAACTAAAAAAAATAAAGTCCTAAATAAAATAAAAACTAAAGGTTAAATAAAATAAATTAAACTTAGAATAAAATAAAATAAATACTAAATAAAATCCTAAATGTAAAAAATAAACCTAACAATAAAACCTAAAATTAAATAAAAAATAAAACCTAAACCCACAACTAAAAAAAACCTAAACCTAAAATAAAAATAAAATAAATAAAATAAAATAAACCTAAACCTAAACTAAAATAAACCAAACAAAAATAAATAAAACCTAAACCTAAACAACATGAAATAAAATAAACTAAAAATAAAATTAAACCTAAACCCAAAAAAATAAAACCTAAAAATAAACTTATAATGAAAACCTAATCCATAACCTAAGAAAATAAAATAAAAACCTAAACCTAAACCTAAAAAAAAAAAAATAATAAGACCTAAACCTAAAAAATAAAATTAAATGAAAACTCAACTAAAAATTAAATCTAAACCTAAACATATAATTTAAAATAAAACATAAACTTAGCAATACGTGTAACTAAAATAAATAAACTTAACTAAATAAAAATAATAAATAAATAAACAAATAAAAAATAAAAAAATAAATTAAAGAAACCTAAACCTATCGGTTTACTTAATTTAAAAAAAAACCTAAACACTGGATCCTAAACCCTAAACCCTAAATGCTAAACCCTAAACCCTAAACCCTACGTCTGTTGAAACAAAACCATAAACTCCAAACCCCAGTGCTAAACCCTAAATAAAACTAACCATAAACCAAACCTAAAAAGCACTAAAATCTAAACCTAAATCCTAAACCTAAACCCTAAATCCTAAACCATACCATGCCTAAACAAACCTTAAACCCTAGATACAAAACAATCATGAGCCCAGACCCTAAACCCCAAAACCACTAAGCCAAAAAAAAACAAAAAAATAAATAAAACCAAAAATAAAATGAATAAAAAATCATAAATATAAAAATAAAATAAAATAAAAACTAAAAAAAACTAAACTGCCTACTTAAAATAAATAAAATAAAATAAATAAATAAAAATAATAAATAAAACCTAATCTAAATTAAAATAAAATAAACCTAAAAATAAACCTAAATAAACCAAACTCAAATGTAAAATAAAATAAAATACCTAGTAAATAAAACTAAATAAAACCTAAACCTAAATAAATAAACTTGAATAAACCTAAATAAAATAAATAAAATAACCTTAACTTTAACATAAATAAAATAAAATCAACCTAAACCTAAACTAAAGATAAAATAAACTAAACTAAAATAAACCTAAACTAAAACCAAAACCCTAAAACTAAACCATAAACCAACCCAAGCCAACACAACACCTGAGCCCTACCCACCAAACCCAAAACCATAAACCTAAAAACTAAAAAAAAAACCCTAAACCCTAAAATATAAAACTAAACCTAAACTAAAATAAAACCTAAAATAAAATACATAATAACAGACCAAAATATAATAAAGAATAAAATAAAATAAAACCTAAACTAAAATAAATCTAAACCCAAAAATAAAATAAAAAATATAATAATAAAATAAAACTAAATAAAATAAATAAAACCTAAACTAAACTAAAAATAAACTCACCTAAGAATAAAACCTAAATAAAATAAAACTAAAATAAAAATGAAATAAAATAAACTAAAACTCAAATAAAATAAAAAACTAAATAAAACCTAAATCTAATAATAAACCTAAAATAAATAAAAATAAAACCTAAACCCTAAACTAAACAAAACATAAATAAAATAAAATAAATAAAATAAGATAAATTTAAATCTAAACTAAAATAAAACAAAATAAATAAATAAACCTTGTCCTAAAATAAACTAAACCTAAACCAAAACCTAAACTAAATGAAATAAAATAAAAAAACTTAAATCTAAATTTAAATAATAATAAACCTAAAATAAACACAAAAATAAACCTAAAAAAATAAATAAAACCTAAACTTAAAAATAAAATAAAACCTAAATGTTTAAAAAAATAAAACTAAACTAAACCAACATGACATAAACCTAAACCAAAAGATAAACTAAAATAAAACTCTAAACCCTAAACCACCCTATTGTAACCTAACCACTTAAACTAACTAAACCAGAATCTTCCACTACTCTAAACCTATCTAAAATGAACAATGAAAACTCACACCCTAAACCCTCCCCCTCAACTGAGGCTGAGCCAAATCTAACCACTCCCTAAACCCTCCCTAAACCAAAACTTACCTATAAAATAAAATAAAATAAAAACTAAACTAGATAAATAAACATAAACTAAACAAAATCAAAATAATGTAAAATAAATACTAAACCTAAAATAAAAATGAAATTATTAATTAAAACCTAAACTAAAATAAATACAAATAAAACCTAAACCCTAAATTAAAATCTTAAACCTAAAATAAAATAAAATAAACCTAAACATAAACTAAAATAAACTAAATTAAAATAAATAAAACCTAAACCTAAAATAAACTAAACATAAACCTAAACCTAAACTAATTAAAATAAAATAAACTAAAAATAAACATAAACATAAACTAAAAATAATACCTAAAAATAAACCTAAAATAAAAATTTAAAATCTAAACCTAAAAAGATAAAAGAAAACCTAAACCTAAACCTAAAAATAAAAACTAAAACCTAAACCTAAAAAATAAAATAAAAATATAATTAAATTAAAAACTAAACCTAAACCTAAACCTAAAAAATAAACTAAAATAAATAAACCTAAAATCAATAAACTAAACGAAACAAAAATAAAAATAAACCTAAATAAAAATAAAAAATAAATTAAAATAAACCTAAACCTAAAAAATAAACTAAAATAAATAAATCTAAAATAAATAAACTAAATTAAATAAAAAACAATCTAAATAAACCTAAAACTTATTTTAATTTTAAAAAAAAATAAAATAGTGAAACAAATAAAAAAAACATAAACCCCAAACCCTAAACCACTACCTAAACCCTATACAAAACATACCCTAAAACCACGGACTCCAAATTAAACCCAAATGTAAAATAAAAATAAACAACATATAATATAATAAAAAGAAAAGAAAATAAAACACAAAAAAATAAAAAATAAAACCTAATAAAAATTAAATCAAAACCCTAAACTAAAAATCTAAATAAATAAAATAAAATCAACTAAACTAAAATATAAACTAAAATACCTAAACTCTAAAATAACCTAAACTAAACTGAGCCTAAGCTAACCCTAAACCCCTAAACCATGAGACCATAAACCTAAAATAAACAAACCCTAAACCATTAATCCTAAATCATAAATCCTAAAACCCTAAACCTAAAACCTACATCTAACACCTACCAAACCCAGACCCTAAAAGCCAAGCTGGCCTAAACTAAAATAAAATCTAAATAAATACATAACAAACCTAAAATATAAAATAAAATAAAATATAAACTAAAAAACCTAGTAAATAAAATAAAATAAAATAATAAAAAGCTAAAATAAATAAAATAAATAAACTAAAAAAAAATAACTCAAAAGAATAAAACCTAAAATAAAATAAACTAAATAAAATAAAATAATAAACTTAAATTGAAATAAAAAAACTAAATAAAAACCTAAACCTACAAATAGCTAAAACCTAAACCCCATACTAAAAAACCTAAACATAAAATAAAATAAAGAAAATAAAATAAACTTAAAAACTAAACTAAAATAAATGAAACAAAAATAATAAAACAAACCTAATCCAAAACTAAACCTATATGACCTAAACCAAAATAAAATGAAATAAAATAAACTAAAATAAACCTAAATCCAAACTAATAAATAAAAAAAAATAAACCAAATAAAACCTAAAACCTAAACCTAAAAATTAAATAAAAACATAAACGAAACCTAAAATAAAAATTAAACCTAACCTAAAAATAAAATAAAAATAAAACTAAACTAAAAATAAACAAACCTAAAAAAAATAAAGTAAAACTAAACTAAAATAAAATAAATATAAAATAAATATATTAAACTAAATATAAATAAAAATAAACCTAATTAAAATATAAAATAAACTTAATTAAATAAACTACATATCATTATACTTTTTTTTAAAAGATCCTAAAACTAACACACAGACTAAATCCTAAACTAAACTCTAAACCCTAAACTAACCCTACCTGCTAAACTCTCTGACCCTACACAAAACCAAAACCTTCCTCTCCCTATAATATCCTACATTACACTGACCTGACCTGACTAACCCACCCTACCAACCTTGTACTAGCAATTGACCCCAGCCTAACTGCTCTAGGCCCTGAGCTCAGGCTCTGACCAACTTGACCACAAACTGGCTTACCTGAGTGTCCTGAAACCCTGGCGCTGACCTGGGCCTGACCCTAACCAGCCACTGGGTCCTGGGCTCTAAACCACTCTACTCTGAGGCCACTAAAACTAAGGCCTATGGGCACAAACCTAAACTGGGCTAAATAAACCTAAAGATAAAGATAAATAAACTGGCTAAATAAAAACACTTAAATGGGCTTAGATAAATAAGATAAATAAATTGATAAGACATAAACATAGATAAAGATAAAGAAAACTAGTTACTAAAAACATCCTGTCGGGTTTGCTATTAAAAGACCCTAAACTAAAGGCCTAACTGGCCCTAAATCCTGACCCTGGGCCCTGACCTAGGCCTAAACCTCTCCCTACTTTGACCCTGGACCACCCACTACCACTAATATACCTGAGCCTAATGACCCTCTAGCCACTCTGGGCTTAGATGGTGTCCTACCACCCCATAACCCTGGGCCATGCCACCACCCCAGGCCACTGAGCCATGGCTGGGCCCCTGGTGACCTGCAACCAAGCTACTCCTAATCACCACTAAACCATCAACTGAGGCCAAAAAACTAAAACTAAACTAAAATCTACCATGCCTCTTAAAAATAAGATAAAATAAATAACCTAAATACTAAAGATAAAAACATAAATAAAATAACTAAACTTAAAATAAAAAATAAAATTAAATAAAAATTAAATAAAAAAATTTAACCAAAAAAATAAACTTAAAAATAAATATAAAAAATAAACCTAAACCCTAAACTAAAAAAATAAATTTAAAATAAAATAAAATAAAACCAAAACTAAAATAAACTAAACTAAAATAAATAAAACTAAACCTAAAATAAACTAAACCTAAACCTAAGTAAAATAAAATAAAATAAAATAAAATAAAATAAAATAAACCTAAACCTAAAAATATTACTAAAATAAACCTAAAATAAAACTAAACCTAAAAAAAATAAACAAAACTAAACCTAAACCTAAAATAAAAACTAAAACTAAAATAAATAAAAATAAAATATAACAACTAAAATAAACTAAAATAAATAAACCTAAAATCAATAAACTAAACTAAATAAAATAAAATAAACCTAAAGAAAATAAAAAAATAAATAAATAAAAACTAAAAAATAAACCTAAACCTAAACAACAACAACAAGAAGAAGCCTTTATCCCTAAATTGGTTGACTACATGAATCCTTGTCTCCATTGTGTCTATTATGTGTCAAATTCTCATTTAATTCAAGTATACTAAGGTCATTTTTGTACATCTTAACAAAGTCTTTTGGGTCTACCTGCCTTTCTTAACATAAGGCAAATCTAATGCATCTACTCTCCTAGAGTCATCGGACAGCGCTTTATGTGGCCAAATCATCTAAGGCAACTCTCTCCTTTCTCTACCCTTTGTTTACTCCAATATCTTCTTTATGCTTCTTTTTTATTGGCCAACATTTTGCACCATAAGTCATTATAGGTCTTACCACCACTTCCATTAAGTTTAAGTGGAACTTTTCTATCACACAATAAGATAGATGCATTCCTCCACTTTAACCATCTAGCTTGAATTCTACTAATAACATCTCCATCTATTTCACCATCATTTTGAACAATAGAGCCTAAATATCTAAATTGCTCACTCTTATTAATGACTTGTTCACCTAATGTCACACCACTACCACTAGAACTTCTACAACTAAAATTACACTCCATATATTCAGTTTTAGATCTACTTAAATGAAAACCATTAGACTCTAATGTTGACCTCCATAGTTTAAGTTTCTCTTGGACTCTTTCTCTATTCTTATCAATAAGAAGAATGTCATCAACAAAAAGCATACGCCAAGGTACATCTTCTTGTAAGTGCCTAAGAACATCCATAACTAAAGCAAAAAAATAAGGGCTTAAAGATGATCCTTGATGTAATCCAACTAAAGGAAAATATTTTGTCAATCCACCTTCTGTTTGGACACAAGTAATAGCTCTAGTATACATATCCTTAATGACTTGACTATAACCAATATTAAGTCCTTTATGTTCTAGAACTCTCAAAGAACATCTCTTGAAACTTTATCATAAGCTTTCTCCAAATCAATAAATATCATATGTAATCCTCCTTACTTTCTCTATACTTCTCCATCAAACCTCCTTACTTTGATTAGATGATGGCCGAGGTAGTAAAGTGCATTTTCTTCCCTTTGTCATTGGCTTTGAATGCACAAGGGACTCAATATCTGCGGTTTAAAGTATGAGCGACTTACGATAGGAGTGCTAGAATGGTGGTGTTATCGTAATGCTTGATGTCTTTGAAGGCATGCTCACACTTGTTATCTTAGTTGAACTTGGCATTCTTTTTGACAAGTCTTGAGAATGCGACATCTTCAATAAGTTGGATATAAAGCATCTTTGATATGCTAACCTCCCTTGGAATGATCTGAGTTGAGTTAAACTTTTTGTGGTGGAATTTCTAATATTTCCTTAATCTTCTCTAGATCTATTTTGATTCTATAGTGATGGACAAAAAAGCCAAGGAATTTCCCTGAAGCTCCCCCGAATGCACACTTTAGGGGGTTCATTTTTCTTAACTGTTTGAAAACTACTCTCAAGTCAAAGAGATGGTCTTTCTTTTCTCTACTTTTGACCACGAGATCATCGGCATAGCAACTTGATGATGAATGAGTTCAAGATTCAAGTCATGGCGGTATGTAACCATCATTTTTAAGGTTGAAAGGCATGACCTTATGGTATGTAGCACCATTGGGCCATCTTTTGTTATATATAGATGAGCCATCCATGAAAGAGAAAATGAGATGAGGCAATGTCCATCGACTCACGAGATTGGTAGTGGAAATTCATCTTTTGGACATGCCTTATTTAAATCCCTAAAATTGACATATATGTGAATTTGGCCATTCCTTTTCTTAATTGGGATGATGTAGGCTAACCAGGTAAGGTATTATTCTTCCCGAATGAAGCCAGCATCGATCAATTTCTTGACTTCCTAAATGACTTATTATTCTATGTCTAATCGTGTGTGTCTAGGAGCTTGCTTGATAAGGTTATGTAGGCTCTAATACTAGTTTATGGATCGCTACGCCATGAGCCAATCTAGGCATCTCTTCATAACTCCATGCAAAGTAGTCCTTAAACTCAGTCAACAGCCTAACTAAGTCATTGGTTTCAATTTCATTCAACAAAAAATTGATGTATGTTGGGCGTGGATCTTCTTCAATTCCTAGGTTGATTTCCTTGAGCTTGTCGATGGTTGACTTGATATCTTTTTTGAACTCTAATAGTGCATCCTTGACTTCCAAATCATCTAAAGTTTCTAAGCGCATCTCCTCATATGAGTTAATGTGATTTGAAAAGAGCCTATATAATTCTGAATGATTGGTAAAAACTAAGCAGTAATTATCATCATCGACAGCACCCACTGTACCAAATCGTAGTCTCGATCATGATTGCATGCTTTTGCATTTGTTCTGCCATATTCTTTTGAAGTAGTAAAACCTATGCTTTGACCAAGTATGTGGGATTAACCATTTCTTTACTAAATTATGAACACAAGGCAAGTACTAATAAAAAGGTAATTCTATCAAATCTTTATATGAATCATCCTCAAGTTCTACATCAACTTCTTAACTTGAGGATGATGCTCCCAAAAAGAACCTTTGAGTCTTCACACCTATGGATGACTTAGGGGCTTCCTTAATTACCAAACCCTCAGATTTTTCAGATGAAAGTGGGGTTAGAGCTAAGGTTCCAACTGATGCCTAAATGTTTCACATATAGACTTGGATACACTTATGCTTTGCTTTGGAGCCCTGTCTTCATTATTATCTAGGTCAAGTGTCACCTCCAAGGGAATCTACTGTTGAGAAGAGTTGGCTGGTGAGCTAACCATATAAAACTCATCCTATGATTTAGATTCTAAGTCTATATGGATAGCAGGTGTACTCTTTGTAGTTGGGACATATCTTTTATTGGGTGGCCAATAAGGAGCTTTTCACCCACAGGACTACCTCAAGCCTCTTCCTCTGGTGGTGGAGGTGACTTATCTACCCATATGTTCGAATGGAGTAACAAACTTTGGGTGGAATCTAATGACAAGCTCCACTTCCTCCTCTAAGTCTATTTTTGCTCCCTTTTATTTTTCATTTTCTCTTTTCTTTTCTTTTTCTTTTTTTTCACTTTATTTTTCTTTTTTCTTTGTATTTTTTATTTTATTTTTAAACTTTGGCCAAGTTTGAGAATAGACTAATTGATTTTGAGGGAGGTAGTAAGCAATATCCTCATGTATGCTAATCTTGTGAACTTTAAATGGCTTGAGATCTCCTTTGACATAGCAAATGATCCCACCTCTCAGGAACTTCATACACTAATGTAGACAGGATGGAGCTATGTTGTTCTCATGTATCCATGGTCTCCCAAGCAAAGTGTTGAAAGATGTATCCAAGTCTATAATGTGAAACTTGGCTTGGTCTTTCATCTATCTTTAAATACAACACAATGGAGCCTAAGGCTATTGACCTCACTTTTTTGGAGTGTGGATTCAATCTTCCCATCTTAGACTTAGGAGACTTCTAGACACTAAAACTTCCCTAAGTCATAAGACACACAATTGGTAAACACTTAAACTAAAGACTTAGAATGGTTAACCATAGGATTAGGTTATGCCTTAAGGATTAGGATAATCCACCTACTACAACCAAATCCAATCCATATTCACCTTCTCAAACCAAACCTCAAGTTCAATTTGAACATCAAATTCAAATCCAAATCAAAACCCAAATTCCAAAACCAAATGATTGAAGCCCATGATCAAACCTAAACATGAAAACCTTCCTAAGACATATGACCTAACCCATGGACTTAGCCAAATCATAATCCGAATTAATCCAAAATTTATTGATTTTCTCATAGTCAATTTATATCTTCAATTACCTTCCTAAATATAATCAATTTAGATGATCAAAACTAAATCAAAATAAATCAAAACCCTTTCCTAAGCCATATGACCTATCCCATGGGCTTAGCCAAATCTTAATCCAAATCCATTCAAACTCAATTGATTTCCTAACAAATCAGTCACATTTTCAATCATCTTCACAAATTTAAATGAAATATACATTTAAATCATCAAAACTAAATCAAACCAAATCAAAATCCAAACCTAAGCCACATGACCCAACTCCATGGACTTAGCCAAATTCCATCATTCCAAAACCCCAATTCAATTGATTTTCTCATGAATGAATCATACCTTCAATCATATTCACAAATATAAATGAAATATATAGTCATCAAGCCAAACCAAAATCAAACCTAGTCAAACCCAACTTAACCCTTTTGACTTGAAATGTTCAAATGAAACAAAACCCATTTGAACCCAAGCCAAATTGAATTTATATATCAATCCCAAATCCATATATAAACTCAACTAAATCAAACTCAACCAAAATCAAGCCAACTAAACAATTGGTCCACTTGACCCAAAGTGGCCAATTTGACCTATTTGAGCCAAGTTCTAATCCTACCCAAATTGGATTGAACCAAGCCAATCAAAACCTCCCATCATGATTGTTGATCACCCTAGGTTGATCAATTATCATAAATTGGGTCAAACCAAGTCAACTTTGGACATTTGACCAAGTCATCCCCTTAACCCATATGAACCAAAACTAGCCAAATTACAACCTAAGCCAAATCCCTTGAAACCAATGATTCATACCAAATCAAGATCAATATTTGAATATGACTTGACTTTCAATTAAGTCTAACAAAACCCAATTGGCCCTCTTGGCCCAAGTTGATCCAAATTGACCTAAAAGACCAAATTGTGTCAAATCAAAATATCAACCAAATTGATTACAACCAATGGTTCAAGTTCATTCCAAATTGATTGTTGAACTTGACCAAAGCCATGTTTGGATCCAATTGAACCCAATTGACCTACTTAAATTGACCTAAAGGATCAAGTTGGCCTAAATCAAAACCAAATCCAAATTGAAATAAAACCATCATCTTTAATTGGTCAACTAAAACCCAAACCAACATCCAACAGCCAATTTGGCCAATTTGGTCAAATTGGTCAACTCATTTGACCAAAATGAATTCAAATGAGCCAAAATCAAATCTAAGCCAAACTAAATGAAACCAATTGAATCAAAATATCCCAAATGATCATATGAACTTGACCTAACCCTTGGTTTGACCTAGTTTGACTAATTGGTCAACTTGACCCAACTCAATTTGACCTAAATGAGTCAAATTGAGCCAACCTAACCAAATCAACTCCAATTGACTTGAAATTTAGGCTAACCCACTTTTGGATCATTTGAAATATGTCCAAATCAAATCCAATGCCAAATGATCATTCTACCCTTAGGTCAAGGGCATCACATGTGACAAATTACCCATGTAAGCAGTCATTTCCATTCCTTGGCCACTTGGTACTCTCTCAATGGTCCACCTAGGCACAAGACACTACCCGATCCAAGTTGGGTTGACTATGACCCATGGGAGGTGAAATCACCTCACCCTCCCATTAGAGCATTTCAAACCTATATGACACCCATGATTCCTCTTTGTGGCCACCTCCACAACTTCCAACCAACCAAGCAACTCACCTCCTCCATGCCCACAACTCCCTGAGATGGTCGGACGACCACTAGAAGTCAAACCCAATCCCACCATCGGATCAAGATGAATGGTGGTATACACCCCCTCATTTTCACTCAAACACACACAAAAATAATTCCTCAGATCCCTAACTACGCAAGATGACCCGCTAGAGCCATTCCCTAAGCTCCCAAGCTCATTCTTCGATTGGAAAATGCCATTCCTATCCTTCTTGAAATAGGGCACTCCCATTTCCCTAAGCTCCCAAGCTCATTCCTCGATTGAAAAATGCCATTCTTATTTGTCTCGAAATAGGACACTCCCATTTCTGACCTAACTTACCCATTTCTCCATCAAACTCAAATTAACTTTGCATGCACCTTCCCTAGGCCTTGTTGAGCAATAATGAATCATCTCCCAACTTTTTGAGCGCATGAGGTGGGATTTCTATCAAAGTTGAGCTCCAAATCATCGGTTCATGGCCTTATGAGCAAATGTCGAGGAATTGATCCAATTATTGTTCAATAGGGCTTCATCTCCACTAGATGAAGCTTCCTCAATCGTTCAAGCCACCAGTCTTGAGCTCCGATAAGGTTTGCTTCCAAAATTGATCCTTTGGAAAAAATGGGTTGGAGCTTTTTGAAGAAAACTTCCATCTCTTGTGATCTTGACTGTTGGATCCCCTCCGATCGATGTCGTGAAGGTGTGGGATCCTTTTGGAGTTGATCCAAGCTCGGGTAAGCTCTGATCAAGTGAGCAATGGAGGATGGACTCCATTCTCCCTCACTCACATGATGTTAGATCACCCATCGTCCATTCCACGTGATCAAAATGGATGGTTGTGATTAGATTTACAAGATCGATCTGATTTAATCTTATTAAGCTGTGGGATTAATCATAGCCATCCAATCTTAGATCAGATAGTGGATGACAAAGCATCCTGCCACCACATACCACAATGGATAAGTTTTAAGTAGCCAATCCTAAACCTAAACCTAAAATAAAAACTAAATAAAAATCTAAACCTGAAAAATAAACCTAAAAATAGAACAAAAAAAAACTAAAACCTAAACTAAAAAAACCTAAACCTAAAATAAAAATAAAATCAACATAAACCTAAACTAAAATAAACTAAACTATAATAAATAAAACCTAAACCTAAACTTAAAATAAACTAAACATAAACCTAAACCCAAACTAAATAAAAGAAAACAAACTAAAAATAAACCTAAACTAAAAAATAAAACCTAAGAATAAACCTAAAACCTAAACCTAAAAAAATATATATCAAAAACCTAAAAATAAAAAATAAAACCTATAAAAAATAAAATAAAAAATAACTCAACTAAAAATAAACCTAAACCTAAAACTAAACCTAAAAATAAACTAAAATAAAATAAAACTAAAATAAATAAACATAAATAAACTAAATAAAATAAAAAGAAACCTAAATAAAAAAATAAATAAATAAATAAAAAACCTAAATCTATTTACTTAATTTTTTTTGGAAAAAATAAACCATAAATCCTAAACCCAAACTACCTTCAATCCTAAACCTAAACCTAACCCTAAAACATAAAATCATTGAACCTCAAAATTAAACCTTAACACCTAAACCCTAAACCCTAAAAGCATAAACCCTAAAATCGTAAACCCTAAACCCTAAACTCTTAACCCTAGATCAAAACCTAAACTAACTAAATAAATTAAAAAAATACCTAAACCTAAACCCTAAAACTTAATAAACCTAAACCTAAAATAAAACACTAAGAATGGGTAGAACCTTGACATCATGAACATCACCGTCAACCAGTATAGATAGCGGTGGAGGTGGGCAAGGCGGTATCCTGTGGTGGTGGGGATCTAGGTGCGTGGATATGTAGGTGGTGGTTGGAGATGATGGTTATGGAGCGGGAGGAGGATGGAAATTCTGGCCGTGGTGGGGAAGGAGGGGGGATATGATGGTGGTTCCACCACTTGAGAGGAGGTGGTTGATGGGAAGAGAAAGCGAAGAATGGTCATTTTGATGCTTATGGAACTATGCCTTTACATTAGGGATGATTCTAGTTATCTAGGGTTTTTGATTTGCACTATGTGTGCTCATTATTGATCTATGTCATCACTTGTGTCTAAGAAAACTAGTTGTGTTACTTAGTTGATGAAATCAAACAGAAGAAATGTTGAATATGAATTTGTTCTCTGTTAAAAAAAATCAAAAACTAAAGAAAACTAAACTTAATGAAATCAAATAAGAAATGTTGAATATGAAGCCAAAAAAAAAATTAACCTAAACCATAAACTAAAACCAAACCTAAACCAAAATGAATAAACCCAAACCTAAACCATAACCCTAAAACTACCCAAAAAAAACTAAACCCTAAACCTCCATACTAAACTAAAACTAAATCCAAAAAATACCTAAACCCTAAACCCTAAATAAACCTCTAAATAAACTAAATAAACCAATAAATAAATATAAAACCTAAACCTATAAATAAAATAAAATAAACTAAACATCCTAAACCTAAACTAAAACCTAGCTAAACTACTTAAAATAAAATAAAATAAAATAAAATTTAATGAACAAATAAAAAAAATAAACTAAAAAATAAATAAACAAAATAAAAACCTAAATATAATAAAACCTAAACATAAAATACAAATAAAATGAACCAAAAATAAAATAAAAAAATAAAAAATTTAAACCTAAAAAATAAATCTAAATATAAAACCTAAAAATAAATAAATAAAACCTTACACTAAAAAAAACCTGATAAATAAATAAAAATAACCTAAACTAAACCTAAACTAAATAAACTAAATATAAATAAAATCTAAACCTAAAATAAAATAAAACCTAAACCCTAAACTAAATAAAATAAAATAAACTAAAATAAACCTAAACCTAAACTAAAAAAATAAAACCTAAAATAAACCTAAAATAAAACCTAATACCTAAACAAAAAATAATAAATAAAACTAAACCTAAACCTAAAATTAAAAAACATAAACTCAAAATAAAATAAAATAAAACTAAACTAAAAAAATAAACTAAACCTGGTAAAATAAAATAAAAAATAAATAACATAAATTAATAAACTAAACTAAATAAAATAAAAATAAACCTCAATAAAATAAAAATAAATGGGTTTGCTTAATTTAAAAGAACTAAACTACATAAAATCCTACCCAAAACTAACTCCCTACTGACCCTACCACTGACCATGCACCTGAGCCCTAACAGGCCCTGGGCTAAAACCCAACCCTAGAGCCACAGGCCACTGGGCTAATGACTCTAAATCTAAAGCCAAATGTGACCCTGACCCATGACCTGACCCCAGCCTGAGCCACAAAATAAACCCACAAGCCTAAACTACCCTGATCCTAAATCATTAACCTGACCCTAGGCCAACCCACACTAGATCCTAAATCACTAAACTGACACTGAGCCCTATTAACCTAACTAAATCTAAACTAAATAAATGTTAAATAAATAAATATATAAAATAAATAAAATAAAATCTAAACTAAACCCTAAACCTAAAATAAATTAAATAACAAAATCAAATAAACTAAAATAAAATAAATATTAACTAAAACTAAACTAAAAATAATATAAAGATAAGAATAGAAACCTAAATAAAATAAAACTAAATGTAAAAAATAAGAAAATAAACCTAAAATAAATAAAATAAAATTAAATAAAACCTAAACCTAAAAAAAATTAACCTAAAAATAAATAAAAATAAACGAAATGCTTGTTAAAAAAAACCTAAACCTAAATTAAAAATAAAATACAATATAAAATAAACCTAAACTAAACTAAAATAAACTAAAATAAAATAACTAAAACCTAAACCTATACCTAAAATAAACTAAATAAAATAAAATAAACTAAAAATAAATCAAAACCTAAACTGAAAAATAAAACCTACAAATAAACCTAAAATAAAAACCTAAAACTTAAACCAAAAAAAATAAATTAAAAACCTAAACCTAAAACTAAAAATATAAAATAAAATGTAAATCTAAATATAAAATAAATTAAAACTCACTAAAATAAACCTAAATATCTTAAAAAAAAATAAATTAAAATTATAAATATAAACTAAAATAAATAAACTAAACTAAATAAAATAAAAAACCTAAATAAAATTAAAATAAAGTAAATTAAAATAAATAAAATATACTAAATATACTAAATAAACCTAAACCTACTGGTTTGCTTTTTAAAAAAACTTAAACCTAAATTCTAAACCCTAAACCTAAACCCTAAACCTACCCTAAACCCTACCTACTGACCCTAAACTAAAACTAAACCCACCTTAAACCCAAAAAATATAACCTAAAACCCTAAACCTAAAACCTAAACTCTAAACTAAACCTAAACATAACCTCCTAAGCCCAAAACCCTAAACTCAAACATAAAGTAACTAATTTAATTAAAAAATGAACCTAAACCCTAAGAATGGGTAGAACCTAGATGGGAGGAACATCACCATCAACCAAGCTTAGTCTGGATCTAGCGATGGAGGTGAAGCAAGAGGCGATGGTAATCGCAGTGGTGGTGGGGGATCTAGAGGTGTTTATGGATATGAAGGTGGTGGTTAGAGCAGTGATGGTTGTGGAAGTGGGAGAAGGGATGGAGGTTATAGCTATGGTGGTGGCGGAGGGAGAGATTGAAGATATGATGGTGGATCCTGCTACTCGAAGGGCCGAGGTGGTTCTTATGGGAATTGGAGAAACTAAAGAATGGTCGATCTGATCTGTTGCTTATGAAATTATGTCTTTATAATAGAGATGGTTCTAATTATCTAGGGTTTTTGATTTGCTCTATGCATGCTCATTTTATATCTATGTCATCGCTTGTGTCTTAGAAAACATGGTGTGTTATTTGGTTCATGAAATCGAAGAAAAAATGTTGAATCTAAATTTCTTCTCTGTTAAAAAAACCAAAACCAAAACCCTAAACTAAAACCTAAACCATAAACCTAAAACCTAAACCCTAAACCCTAAAACCATAAACCCTAAACCCTAAACCCTAAACCTAAACCCCTAAACCTAAACCCTAAACCCCAAACCCTACCCTAAACCCTAACACTAAACCTAAAAGCTAAAATCAAACTAAACTAAATAAAACCTAACAATAAAATAAATAAAACCTAAAAATAAAGTAAAAACAAAATAAATTAAGACTAAAACATAAACCTAAACCATAAAAAAAAAATAAAATAAATAAAATAAAATAAAATTAATAAAAAACTAAACTAAAATAAATAAAATAAAATAAAACTAAACTTAAAATAAAATAATAAACCTAAACTAAAATAAAATAAATAAAAATCTAAACCTAAACCTAAAGCTAAAACAAAATAAAATAAACTAAAATAAACCTAAACTAAATAAAATAAAATCTGAAAATAAACCTAAACCTAAAAAAAAATATAAAATAAAACCTAAACTTAAAAAAATAAAATAAACCTAAACTTAAAAAAAATAAAATAAACTAAACTAAAAATAAATAAACTAAACTTAAAATAAACTAAATTAAAAAATTAAACTAAAATAAAAAAATAAATAAAAAACTAAATAAAATAAAAAAATAAAATAAACTTAAATAAAATAAAATAAAATAAACTAAAATAAATAAAAATAAACTAAATAAATTAAAAAAAATACTAATTTGCTTTTAAATAATAAAAAGCCCCCCTAACCCTAAACCCACTGACCCAACTAAACACCACCCTCTAACTACCCTCCCAAATAACCCTAAACCCCTTGAGTCTAAACTGAGCCCTATCACTAAAACTACCTATAGGCCTGACCCTAAACTCTAGGCCTGAGCCTTAAATCCTGAGCCCTAAACCCAAACCCCAGACCAATCAAAATCCTAAACCTAGGCACTGACCCTAAAACCATATAACTGAGGCCTTACAGACACTAAATCTAAATGCTGACCATGAGCCTTAAACCTAAACCTCAACATGAAACCCTAAAGCTAAAACACTAAACTAAGAAACCCTAAAACTGACAAAGCCCAAACACTAAACTCTAAACCCACCCACCCTAAACTCTAAATTCTAAATCTAAAACTGAAACTTATTTTTACATTTTGGCTGGGTTGGGTTATGTTTTTGACCTCTTACTTCTAGGTTGGCCTGGTGATTCTTATCTTTCCAGCTTGGGTTGGCTTGGTTTTTTTAGTCAGTGGCTACTATCTTCTTTGCCTTATTACTCTGGTTGCCATTGGATGACATGTTTTTTGCTCTGGCTTTATTCTATTTTTTGTATGATTTATTTTGTTGCCTCTCCTCTTGAACTTGAATTACTTTTTGCTAGTTTTTCATGGTTGGATGGGTGGCCTTCCTAGTGGGAACTACTATTGGTTGTTGCCTTTATGGGCATAATTTTGGAGAGTTTCCTGGCTACTTTTTTGGGGATTGCCTTCCAATTCCTTATTGTTTATTGCTGGATCATTCTTTTGCCTTGGTTTTGTGTTTGGTTATTCTCCTAGTATTAGCCTCTACTGGGTGCATTATTTATAGCAGGTTTTATGTTGTTATTATGCTTTCTATCAGGTTAGCCTTTTTTTGCTAGGGATGTTTATTTTTGGGTGGTCTTGGCAAGCTACTGATATTGCCTTTATATGGTGGTTGGGCTTCTTTTGGACCTCTATTGTGTGGTGCTTTGTTGGTTTTCTACTTTTCCTTAGATATTAGGGATGCTTCCTTTATTGGTTACTTATGATGGGCTGGTCTCTGGTGGTTTCCTTATGGCTATTTTACTTAGCTGGTTTGGTTGGAGGACTTTTAGTTGTCCTTGGAATCTTGGTTGGTTGATTTTTTTTCTTTTTGGTCTTTTCCTTCTTCTTGGACAATCTATTGAAGCCTTTTGCTATTCTAATAGAACCTTTATTGATCCTTTTGGATTGGACTTTTGGTATCGGGTGGTTGGTGGCCTTTGGCCTTCTTTGTGTGTTTTGTCTTACGGTGATTTTCACTAGTTGCATCTTATGTTTCCTTGATTGATGGTTTCATTTATGACTTGTTTAGTCATTTGTGGTTGCTCACCCTAGTTTGGCTTGGTGACTACTAGTTGGTACTTTGTCTTGAGGGGCTCCTATGTTGGTTTTGGTTATTTCTCTTTGGCATGGGTCTCGTGCTTTATGGATTTTGGTTTTGGTTTTCCCTGGTTTGGAGCTTGGATGGGTATTTGGATAATGGCTATTGTTGGTGTTCTGACTTTGTTTTAGCCTCTCTCTAGGTTATTATGATTAGTCTGTTGTGGTTTTTTTTGGTGGTTTGGCTGCTAGCTAGTTGTTGGTCGATTACTCTTTGTTTAATGGTGCAGGGTCTAGAACTCTACAGACTCCTAGCCTTGGATGTTTACTTATAACAGATATGCTGGCTATGATGGCTTTGATGTTACTCACCTCTTCTCTAGTTTGTAGCATTACTTATGATTGTAACCCTTCTTTATGAAGTTTGGATGCTCATATGTATTGTTGCCTCTTGGGATGATCCTAGTGAGCAGCCTTCTCTTTTATCGCTCTATCCTTTTCCTCTCTCCATCCTTATGCTTTTTTAGCTATGACTTTTGCCTTTGTAGTGTTTGATTTCTTTTATAGGTTGGAACTTTGTAGAAATGGCCATTAGTCAGTCAACCTAAGTGCTATTATTGTGGATCTTGCTTATCTTACTTTCTCAAAGGAATCATGAACTACTGCTGACTCATCTTTTTACTATTTTCATCATTTATTTTAGTTTTACTCTGCATCTTCTTCTCTTATGATTTTTAGCTGTTGTATTTGTTCTTTTATTTTCTTTTCTTTTTTTAATGTACTTAGATGGGGTTTAGCTCTTTAGGTTTATTGTATCTTTGAGAGTAGTTGAATCTTACAGCTTTGTCCCTTTTAAGGACATTGTATCTTTTCCTTTTATGGTAATAAAATTCTAACTTCCCCCCATAAAAAAACCTAAACCCTAAACCCTAAACCTTAAACCTTAAACAACTCTAAACCACAAACCCTAATCCCTAAATCCAAAACCTAAACATAAATTGTAAAACCTAAACCCTAAACCCTAAACCCTAAATAATAAACCTAAAACTCTAAACCCTAAACTAATCCTAAACCAAAGCCCTAAAGCCTAAACACTAAACCAAAACCTTAAAACCTAACTAAACCTTAAACCCAAAAGCATAAAACCTAAAACCTAAACCCTAAACCCTAAACCTAAATCCCAACCTAAATCCTAAACCCTAAACCTAAACTTAAACCTAAAGTAACAGAAATTAAAATTAACCCAAACCTTAAAACCTAATAAACCTAAACTAAACCCACAGAATGGGAGAGAACCTTGATGATAGGAACATCACTATCAATAAGGCTCAGTCTAGATCTGGAGGTGAAGTTGGAGGTGGTGGTTATCATTTGGTGGGAGATCTAGAGGTGCTAGTGGATATGGAGGTGGTGGTGAGTAGTGGTGGTTATGGAAGTGGAGAAGCGGCGAAGGTTATACGGTGTGGTGGTGGCGGAGGAGAGATCAAGGATATAATGAATTAGATCGCTACTTGAGAGGTAAGGTGGTTCTAATGGGAAAAGAAATTAAAGAATGATCTAAGCTAGTTATAGACCGTGTCTTTATAGTAGAGATGGTTCTAGTTATCTAGGATTTTATGCATGCTCATTTTTATCTATGTCATCACTGTCTCAAAACTTGTGGTGTTTATTTTGAGATGTGGACACCACAGATCTTGGGGTACTTATTGAAATGATTATGTATGACATTGGAAGGATGCACTATCTCAAAAGATAGAAATCATTACCCTATAATGGACTTAATCACCTAATAAGGACTCTTAAGGCATGATGGGTCTTGAATGTACAAGATCTTTCCCTACTTTACATGGAAAAGTAAAGTAACATTTATTATAAGTGTTCCTTATGGAGGCAAGCCTCCATAGTTAATTACATCCTAAGGGATGTGAATCCTTTAAGAATACTCTTGATTAAAGTAGTAATTAAAGTCTCAAAAGATTTCAAGGCTAACTATCAAAGGATTATTTGTATTCAAAATTAAGTGGGAAAACTCAAGGAGAAGACTTATTATCTAAGCCAAAGGAAATGAGTAGGGAATGCTCTTGATACTAGGAAACCTAGTGAACATTTCAACCTATCCTATAATTAGGCTTTAGAATTTTGAAATTGAAGAGAAGATCAATTTTGTTAAAGTTGACATTTCATTAGAAAGCAAGGACTTGTAATCCAACAGCACAAAATTATGGAGATGCCTAAGAGGTGAGGATTAATGCTTGTAGCCAGAGAGAAACAACCACCTTGGATCCTAAATATAGGGAGCTTTAGCATAAGCCAAAGCACAACATAAATCTAAGTGAAAATACACATATGGTTTAACTCCAAATGAAAGGATAAACCACCCGACTACTAGACTTACAACCATCTGGAGGATGCCTAACACCCCTATGCTTTAAATCTAAGAAGTCGGTCATATGATTTGCAAGATTAGTTAGCTATTATCTAATTAGAAAGAAACTAAAGTCCTTTAACCCACTCCTTAAGAGACTAGAGCATGAGTGGTATGAGCATATGGCTTAGTATGTAAAATCTTTTCATATTTTATTTATTTTGACACTTCATTTTGACAAAGGCTTTCAATTTATGATACCTACATGAATGAGAAAATAAGGTTGTTGGCTAAATCAACAAGAAAGGGGTGTTTTCCAAGACAAAGGATGCCCTCATAGGTCAAACATTCCCCTATCTTGCAAGGATGGAAATCCCTTATTTTTTAAGAGTGAAATAATATGATGTGCATGTTGTTGGACATTCAACATTCAACTAGGTTACTAAATCTTTTACTTATCTTGATTCATGTCATAAGCTTTATGTGAGGTTATGAATTGTTTAAAATTTTAGTTATGAGTTGTAGCGAAAGGTTAATTTTTTCTAAGAGTCTAATCGCATTCAAGGCCACACATTCAAACATCAAACATATAAAGAAACTACATAAAGCATGCCATCCTAATTGTGCACTTTAAACACAACATCAAACAAATTTTATAGCTAATGTAAAAGAATAATAGGCTAATGCGATTGGGTGCCACCATACAACCCGAAAAGAAAAGTGGGTAGCTGAGCTCTACCCTTATACAACTGGTACATAAAAGAATAATTTATAATTTACAAAGGATAAATGCTATCGGGGGTCTTCATGTCTTCATGTATCTTCCTTCTTCTTTGACTTGGTTTGCTCCACTTCAAAGGCTTCACATGGCCTCCCATGATGAAGCCTTCTAGCCAATGCTCATCCTTATCCCCCCATAGCACTAATCCTAATTCCTAATATAAAATTACATTAAAAATAGGAAAAGTAAATCTAACTACACCTATAAGATAAGTGTTAGCTAAAGACACATACAACCCATGCAGTTATATTTATAATTTGGACTTAACACCCTACATATGGGTAACCAAGCCCATCTATCCTAACTTGGATTATGCTTAGGGGCTTAAGCCACCTATAGAGAGAGCATTTATATTTATTTTTATGTGACCCCTTAAACATAATCCCTTATGGATAATATAATTAGGCTAATCACAACCTATCATCCAGTCTATAAATTATACACCCTAACATCTAGTCTAAAATAATACATCACAAAATAAAACCTACATCACACCATGCATCATCCTAACATAAGGCTAGAAGTGGTGACTTAATCTAATGTGTGTATTAAGGCTTGTGTGGTATGTCCTAACTAGGCTTTAGAGTTAAGAATTTATGTGTAGAAAGATTCAACTTAAAGGGTGGTTTCACTTCAAGTTTTTAATTAATTTGCAAGTTTTAAATTGTTTTTTTTATTTCATATAATCTATGTTATATATTACCAAGTTGATATTAAAATTTTAAAACTTAAATCTTAAATTAAAATTTTTAGTAGAAAATTAATTTTGATTTTATAATGACAAGATACAATTCTTAATGCAGAAAAATAAAAGTACAAAAGAAAGTAGAGAGACAATAGGCACATAATTTTATGTGGTTAAACCCCAAAATCTCATCGTCAGCCTAGCCACCCCTGCTAGGAATCTACTAAATGCAAAAAATAGCTTACAAATAGTACTCTCATAATGGGTGAGTACAACCCCTAATAATATGTACTCCTACAAAGGGGCGAGTACAACCCCAATATAAATTTTACAAAAAAAAAATTACAAAATAATAAATTTTGATAAAATAAATCTCTCACAAATATACCAAGCTATCCAATTCAAAAAATGATCTCACAACTTATAAATGATCACTTAAAAAATTTTGGCAAGATAAAATGTTTCACTTAATATTGATAGAAATAATAAATATCTTAAAGTGATTTTATGTTATTACAATTTCTAGACTAATATAAAAATTATTTCAAAATAAATTCACAATATTCTTTTTCACAATAAAATAAATTTCAGCAAGGAATAATTTGTTTTATTTTAACCAAAAGATTCTTTCAATTAAAGTTAATGATCACAAAATACTTAAATAAAATGAGTATATGATAAATCTAAGTAGTGTTTTTTAATTAAAAGAGAGATCTAGCAAATATGAAAATAATATAAACATAATTTAATTTAAAATGCTTAAAATATACTTCTAAAATAGATCTAAGAATAAATGATCTTTCAAAATAAGATTAATGAAGAAATATTTCAAGAAACCAAAAGAAATTTGTAGGAAGTTAAAAATTTCAATAAGTTGAAATTGATCCTACAAACTATCACAAGATTTTTTCACAAAAAGATGATTGAGAAACTTTGATGTGAAAAACAATGTCCAAAGACTAATCCACCAAAAAGTATAAATTAGAAAGAATAAATAGATGGTGAAAATACATGAACAACTAAAAGGATTAAGATCAAGAAAACAAACTCAAGTAATTTGAGAAAGCTTGTTTGAAGAAGATGTTGAAGCTTCTAAACCAAGGATTTGATCTTGCAATATTTGAAGAACACTTGGAAAGAAAACCTAAGAAATTTTCTCTTAGATTTGGTGGAAGGATTTTAAATTTTGAATGAGGAATGATTTCATGAAGAGAATGAGGGATATTTATAGTTAAGAATGTCATTTTAAATCATTTCAAAAAATATATATTATTCTAACCTCATGATATCATGTGATAATTTAATACTCAATAAACATATAATTAATATTAAATAAATATTAAATTTAAGCAGCCAAAATTTGACTATTCACATGGGCAAGTCAAAAATAATCAAATATTGCTCTTAATATATTCAAAGCATGTAGCATGCATTCATTATTAAAATCAGCTATGTTTGAAAAGTCATAATAAATTCAATTTTAATCAAAGGTGGGTCATGTGACCTATCAAATTAAAGGAAAAACAAATCCAAGGAATCCATTTGAGATGAAATCGATATAAATTTGTTGATTATAAAATGACTTTGGCTAAAATACAAAATTTTTTTTTTTTGTTAATTTTGACATGTGACATTTAAATATTATGATATAATTTATATATAATCATACATATGTAAGTTATCATGTAACCATCAAATTAAATTAAAATATTTAATTATATAAAGTAAATAAAATAGTTACACTTAATAGTCATTATCATTTATTATTTTGACAATTCAAATGCTATGTATGAAACATATAATTGAATGTTAATTAGATAGAGATTTATATAAATTAACCTCAACAAAATAATATGTTAAGTTGTGAGAAAATTGATGCCAATGAATAAATGCATATAACAAAATATTATATTTTGAGCTTCACATTATCCAATTTGATCTATCTTTCATTCTTCTACTCTTACAATTTCCTCAAACATATTATGAGATGTATTGATATGTAATTAGCAATTGATATATCTCAAACACATAAAAAACATTCATTAGAACATTCAAGCATTCTTGTTATCATCAAAATTGATCGGATTGAACATGAGGCTCATTAAGCCAACACTACACTTAGCAACTAAGTGTTATAAAGAGAAGAAAAGAGGTTGGCCTTTTCATCCCTACCTTAAACCACTTTCTAAAGCCTATTAATTTGATTTAGTTCTCTTTAGTGAATGGCTTATTACACATTTTAGATTAATCCTAAGTTTAGGTTCTCTTTAAATAATTCTATTCAATGTGAAATGCTTCTTAAGATTAATTTAATTGAAATACTATCACATGACATGCTAAATCATTCCTCTCCATCACATGTAACATGCATATGATTAAGTCTTAAGTATACCTACACATACAATATGTTTTAGCATGCTTGAATGATGGATGTGAGTATGTACATTTGAAGCTTTATATTTCTCCTCAAATTGAATTATTTTTTCATATTAATTTAAGGGTCTATCTAAATTCTTATGCAAAAAATACATAGGGATGAAATTAAACAAGTACATGTCATTGTTAACCAAGGAAGTGAGGTAATTAAATGACCTCCTTGGGTCTAGCTAAAGCCTCATATTCTCGGATATCTAGACTATATACCATTACATTCAAACCATATGTAAATTTACATGCATGAACATAAGAAAGAGCCAAATCACATGATCAATTAATTCAATCACTTGAACAATTGCAAATGCATGTATTTTTAATAAAAGGAAGGATTATCATTCTCTAATTAAATACACACATGTATGTATAAAAGACATAAGCAAGTATGTGCCTTTGTTAAACCTAGGAAGTGAGGTAATCAAATAACCTCCTTAGGCCTAGCTAAAGCCTCGTATTCCTAGAATGTCCAGACTATATACCACGTTTCTTAGATAAATACACATGTATTCATAATTTGGAGAATGAAAATCATGCAAAAAAATTGATATTTAATTTGATTGATTCATTTATGTATATGAATTAAAGCCTCATCCAAATTCTAGTATTGAAATACATAAGAATGAAATCAAATGGAGTACATGCCATTGTTAAAATAGGGAAGTGAGCTAATCACATAACCTCCTTGGGGCTAACTAAAGCCTCATATTTTTGGGATGTCCAGACTATATACCCATTAACATTCTCACTTACATAAATTAATACATGAATAAACTGAAAGGAGCTTCACTTCATACATTTAAGCTATAATCACATGCATCTCCTATGTATTTATAACTTGCATTCATAGCATATGCCACCATTCATTTATAAGCTTTGGATTTAATAGTGATAATAGGCACACATATAAATTAAATCAACACATGCAAGCTTGACATAAAGGAAACCCATTTGACTTAAGTAATTTGGAAAAGATGATTGTGTGATTTCAAATGACATACAACATTTAACATGATTTAAAAGGAATGATTGAAAATAAACATGTGATTTCATTCAATTCAATTAATTCTTAAGGATAATCAAATCAAATAAAAGCATTTAAAGAAAACCAACACTTTTTAGTTATCACTTGCAATTTCATATTTGATTTGGTTTGAAGAAATGAGGAAAATTTGGATCCTAACCCATTCCCATGTTTGTGATTTAATTTGGTTTAATGAAAAGTAATTTAGTTGATTTTATGGGTTAATTAGGTTGTATTATGCATTAAATACATTAATTAACCCTTACCTATGTTGCCTTAATTTAATTAACCAAGTAATTATGATCCAACATGATATGTACATACATTGGAAATTAAATCAGTAATGAACCTAAGAAATGAAAGAGGCCTAATGAAATTGGCTCATAATTAGTGATTAATTGCTAAGAAACTTAATTAAGTACTTTCATGGTTTTCCCACACATGTGGGTTAACCATAATTTCCTTAAATGTCTTTAGGATATTGAGCACCTAAAGATCTACCAATGAATTGATTAATTAAGATTCCATGTGATTATAGTTTCAAATTGATTAATTAACCAATTTAATTAATGAATTAAACCATCAATTAATCCTAAATTAATTAATTTCCATTCAAGTGAAATGGACTTAGGTAAAAGATTGGGAAAGAGGTACCAATCTCATTCCCCATGCTCATTCACTATTTCACAATGATTAGTAAGCTTAATTAATGATTTTCTTACTATTTAACATATTAATTAATTGCCTAATTAATTAGGAAAGTAATTAAGGTTAAGATAACCAATTTCCCTAATTAACCAAGCAATAAATACCAAGAAAATTATGGGACATAGAGGTCATCCCATTAATCAACCTCAAAAGTTTGGCATTAATTACTTAGGTAATTAGAGTAATTAAGCTAATTATATTTTTAATTAAACTTAAATTAAGCCTTAATTATCATTTCAAATTAATTGGGATCAATTTTATTTGAATCTACTCTTAAATACCTTTAAAACAAATATTTACTTGCATTTTTATAAGTTCTCTATAATTTGTTATAATTTTCCAAAGTTTTAGCTAATTTAAATGATTTTCCATGATTTTTATAAAGTCAATTAATTTATTTTTACTATTTGAACTTCAAAATGCAATATCACCCAATTCATAAATCCTTTTGACTTTAAATTTTTATGGAAGGTAGATTTTACATTCAATTTTTATCTCAGAGAATTTCAAATCAATTTGATGTGTCTTTATGGTTTAATTAATAAAATTTGATTTTCCCTAAAGCTTAAATTAAGCTCACAATATTTTATAAAATTTGCTGCTTTTGGATTTATTGATTCAAAAAAGCTAAATCCAATGAGCCTATTTTCAATTTTAGTTAAGTATTTTATTTTTGTGAATTTTAAACTTTAAGGTGTTTTTAATTATTTTTTAAAAAGCCTAAAATCCCTAATTTCTTAACCTAGTCACCTGCACAGTGCTGACTGGACCATGTAGTGCCACGTGGCACTGTGCGACTGGCTGGAGCGATGGCACCTCAGCAGAAGAGTGGGAATGTGAATAGGGATGCACATATTAGATCTAACCATTGATGGATCGATGGTCCAAATCGAATGCAAGATCGCATGATCGATCATGATCCATTGATTAGAGCCATGAGATAACTATATCTATCTCCGAATGGGAGATTGGATAGTTGAAGCATCTAGCACAAGAAATGGATGGAACACTATTCTAGGTGATTTTTGTGATTCTTGTAATGAAATTGAATGAAAACCTTCATTTTAAGCTCGATTTTCAAGCAATCCAAAATCACTCCAACCATGGGGATGATGTAAAATAAAAAAATGCAAGGTAATATTAAAATAATTCCTAAAATTGAGCAAAAACATTACAATCAAAAGAACCTAAGGCCATTTTAGAAAATTATCTCACCAAGATTGATTTCTTGTGGTGGTGATGATCCAAGCATGCTCTTGAGTGGATGAAGAAGCTTTAGAATGGGTTTGGGCTCTTCACTTTAATAAAGTATCCACCAATCGCCACTTCCTCACTAGAATCTAGTTGATTTTGATGGCTTTTACTAAAACCAAGTGGGATTGCTAGTTGGTTTGGGAGCTCTAGTGAAATGAGTGTGTGAGGAAGAGTTTTTGCCTCTGTATTTTCTGTCTCTTATAATGGCCGAAAATCACCTCATTCATGGTGATTTTGGCTCCAAGTGGGTGTCCTTTGCTTGGGGTGGTTGGGATTCTCCTTAGGTGGCTTAATTTGGTTGCCCAAGGAATATGAGATGACTGTTATGAAGGACAAGTGGGTGTCCTAGAAAATGGAAGTGGAGGTCCTTCATTCCAAGTGTTCTAATGATGGAGGGGAGGTGATTTCACCTCATCATAAGTCATGGCTGACCCAACCACCTTTTAGGTTAGGTTTGGACAGTGTCCTTGGAGCCTAGGTGGACCAATCGATGAGTGTCAAGTGGCCAAAGAAGAGAAATGACCATTTACATGGGTGTTTTGTCTTATGTGATACCCTTAGCCCAAAGGTAGAGTGCTCATTTGATATTGAATTTGATTTAGGCTGATTTGAAATGAGTCAAAAGTGAGTTGGACTAAATTTCATTTCATTTGGAGTTCATTTGGTTAGGTTTGGCTCAATTTGACCCATTTGGGTCATATTGGGTCAAAATGAGTTAGGTTGACCAATTGGTCAAATTGGGTCAAACTAAGGATTAGGTCAAGTTTATATTACTATTTGGAGAGGATTGTATGCTTCAATTTGATTTAATTTGGGTTTAGTCTAATTTGACCATTTATGTCAATTTAGGTTAACTTGGGTCAAGAGGGCCAACGGCTAGGTTTTTTCAATTGAAGGTCAAGTCATGTTTAAATATTGATTGTGGGTTGATTTAAATCATTGGTTTCAATGAATTTGGCTTAGTTGCAACTTGGCTAGTTTGGGTTTATATAGGCTAAAGGGTTGACTTGGTTTGATCCAATTTATATCAATTGGCTTAATTCACTTTGATTTGGATTGAATTGGATTTTAGTTCATGTAGGTCAGATTGGCCATTTTGGGTTAAGTGAACCAATTGGATTTACTTGTCTTGATTTAGTTTAGTTTATATATAGATTTAAGATTGATATATAAATTCAACTACAATTGGTTTGCATTCAAATGTGTTTTGGTTCGTTTGAATATTTCAAGTCAAATGGGCTAGGCTGGGTTTGACCTGGGTTTATTTTAGTTTCACTGGATGATTATAGGTTTCATTTATATTTGGATAGATAATTGAAGGAATGATTGATTCAAGAGAAAATCCATTGATTTTGGCTTAATTTAGATGGGTTTTTGCCAAGTTCAAGGAAATGGCTTAAATGATTTAAATTGGGTTTTAATTTGATTTTGGATTTGGTTTTGGCTATTTAAATTTATATTTCATTTATATTTAAGAATAATTGAAGGTACAATTGATTTATAAGAAAATCAGTTGAGTTCAGATTGAATTGGATGGAAATTTTGCTAAGTTCATGAAGGTTGATTAAAGAGCTTGGGAAGGATTTCAAGTTTGGATTTGATCTTGGGTTTCAATCAATTGGAATTGAGTTTGGACTTGAGGTTTTTTTTGAAAATTTGGATTTGAATTGAATTTAAAAAGGTGTACATGGATTGGGTTTAGGCTATAGGGTAGGTGATTTTTCTAAGTCCCTAAGGCATGGCCTAATCCTATGATTAACCCTTCTAAGTCTCTAGGCTTAGGTAAAGTGTTCACCCACTCTCTAGAAGAGTCTTATGACTAAAGAAACCTTAGTGTTTAGAAGGTTCCTTGATATAAGAAGAGGAGGTTGAAAATTCACTCCAAAAGTGAGGTTAACAAAAGGACCACCCCAATAAGTGTGGTGTAACTTGCAAGGCACAACACATGTATTATCATTGATCGAGGTGATCAACAACATCAATGCAGAAACTAATGAAAATGATTTATACCTAAATCCAAAAGATAGATAGAATCATGATGAGTAAAGTAGCTCTCTTTATGCCAAGGGCATAAGAGAGCCGATGGAATGCATGGGGATTGAGTATGTGAACCTTCCACTAGGGAAGGAAGTTCAAGCTATCCGCTGAGGATATGGATTTGAGTTTGATTGTGAATATGATTTGTTTGGGTGTGTATCCACTGGGCATAAGAATTTATAATCTGTTATGGATTGGGAATGTGAACATTTTGCCAGGGATGCAGGTTTGGGCTATCCATTGGGATAAGAGTTTGATGGTATTTCTTATGGCTCCATTGGGAGATTAATTTGATTTGCACCTCGCTAAGGAGAAGTTTGGTTTATTGAATATATGTAATTTGACTCCACTGGGAAGGTTGGATTCAAATTTAGTTTATTATGGACCCTATCGGTGCGATGGACCCACTTAGAAGGGGCTATGTCGGCCTTGACCTATCTCAGATTTACAAATCCAAAAGGATAGTCTACTAGCCATAAGGTAGGACTATCCGACCTAAGTGGTTGCCTATTGGATTGCAATGGTTGTACTTAAGAAGAAAGCATAGTAGACTTACATCTTTTAAAGCAAGAATTAATACTTGGGTGATCTATTGGATCCGCAATAAATTGAACGACCTAGTGGCGACTACTGAGTGAATGCCACTAGGGGACTTATGTCAACTCAAAAGTAGTTAAGATTAATTTCATTAATTTCAATGATTTTTTTAATTTGAATTGGTTTGTTTTCATTTGTTTTAATTTCATTTGATGGATCTCATCAGCGCGATGGACCACCGAAGAAGGGCTATGTTGGCCTATCTTAGATTTACGATCCAAAGGGGTAGTCTACCGGCCGAAGGGTAGGACAATCCAACTTAAGGGGTTCCTTTCAGTGTGCAACGGCTTTGCTAGACAAAGTGTAGCAGACTTACATCTCCAAAGTAAGGAATAATCTAGTGACCCATTGGATGCAACAAATTGAACTCGACCTAGGCCACCCAGTACAACGATCTCTGGAAAGAATGCATATCAGACTTACATCTGGCAAATCTCAGATGACCACTGAGGTAACCTATTGATGGAAGAATAGATTGAACCTGACCTAAGGGTGACTATTGAGAGATTATCATGGGGGACTTATCTTAACTCATGAGTAGTCAGGCGATACTTATAGGGAGTTTTCACACTCTAAAGATAGGATATATATATATATATATATATATATATATATATATATATATATATATATATTGTTGGCCTAGACCTATCTTAGATTTGCATCAGACCAAGGAGAATCTCTAACCATAAGGGTGGTTAATAAGAAATGGGACGTCCTAGTAACCGGGTTGTGTCTAAATGAGGTCGCAAAGGATGTGAGCCAAATAGAGTGCCCATAAGGGAGGTACCACTAGGGATGTTATCTTAGACCCTATAAATAAGAAAGCCTATAGGTGTATGATAGCCAACTGAAGGAGAAAGCGTAGTAGACTTACATCTACCATGAGTGGTGTATCCACTGGGTGGGTCATTGTCAGCATAGCGAACACCAACCAACCTAAGGTTCCCGTCGGTGTGCGATAATTAGTCTAGGAAGAAGGCATGTAGACTTATATCTCCCTAAAGTTGAACTGATTGCCAGGATAGTCTGTCGTCAGCTTGATAGGTACCATTTGACCTAGGGCTGCCCATCAGTGTGCAATGACTATACTTAGAAAGAAAGCATAGCAGACTTACATCTTTCAAACCAAGGAACAACCACTGGGGTGACCTATTATTGGAATAATTAGTCAAACCCAACCTGAGGGCCACTACTAAGTAAGGAGTCATAAAGAAGGATGGACTTAGACTTGAAGTAGTTAAGAAGAAAGGTGTTGTTGGGAGCCTTGCCTTAATCCTCTACTCGACTAAGTTAGTTCACGATGGCTAGTCCAAGAAGAAAGCATATAGTAGATTCATATCCTATTAAATGAAGCCAACATGAAGGTAGCTTACCGACCATGTTGTAAGGCCTACCATGCTAACACGGTGCTTGTCGGTGTGCAATGGACAAGTCAAGAAGGAAAGCGCAGTAGACTTACATCCTCCTAAATAAGGGACCACTACGGTGATGCACTAGTGGGGTAGCACATCATCCTGACCTAGAGTAGCTAATGAGTGAGTGTCGTATGGGGTGTTATCCCACATCAAAGTAGCTTGAGAGAAAAGATGTGTATGTGGGTTTGTCAGATATACTCAACCATGTGTTCTCATGATGGCTAGTTTAAGAAGAAGTCACACAATAAGAAGACCTACCATGCAAAACAAGGCACTCATCGTACATCAAGTTAAGAAGGAAAGCATAGCGATTTACATCCTCAAATAAGGGACCACTAGGGTGACACACTAGGTGGTAACACGCCACCACATAGAGCTAATGAGTGAGGGCCATGGGGGGCATTATTCCACATCAAAGTTGCCTGAGACAAAAGATGTGTATTTTTTCATGTGTTTGTGTTGTGTTGATGTAGGATAGGATGCCGCTTGGGTTCTTTATACCTACCTTAAACACATCAAAGAGTGGATGAAATGGTGCCATAGGGGTAATGTGACTCCATCAAGAAAGGATGTCACTTAACTTCTCTTACACCTAACTTAGTTGTACTAGTAAAAAAATGATGCCTCTTGGGTTCTCTTACACATATCCAAATAGCACCAAAGAATCATATGTTGTTTGTGTTTGTATTGATGAAGGATAGGATGCCACTTGGGTTATCTTAAACCTATCCTAAACAAGTCATGGTGGATTCAAATAAGCAAATTATGCTTCCAGTGAAGAAGGGATTTGATGAATGGAAAGATAGGATTTTTATTGACGATAATTATTTTCAAACTTTATTTTAAGGATAGTCTTTCTTTAAATAGAGCCTGTTGATTGGAAGCAACGGCCGCTCCCCTACCATAGTGGTTTAAACTACTTTCCATCCTTCAAAGCACCAAGGTAGGCCTTTCAACAATCGAAAGTAGAATCTTCATTTGAAAAGTTTTGAGATAGACTAACTTCAATAAGGGTGACTTCAACGATCTTCTTCTAGGCACAAATGTTTGCATCAAAAGTTTGCAAAGTAGGAATAGCAATAGGTTCAATTTTGAGTTTGTAGACTCCTACCTTTAGAGATGTATTGGGCACTTCAATATGGTCTTAGGTAAACCAGCCTTTAAATTACAAAAGTAACCTAACCAATTCATTGGCATTTTCTTTCTAACTTATCATATATGGATGTTGGGAGGGTGGGTGGATTGCCTTTTTGTTTTGAGGTAATCCCTTAAAACTCATTGGTTGATGATCTAATTTTCTCCTCAACTTCAGGGAGTGTATCCTCTACTTGAAAGTCTTCTAAATTCTTTAAGCAAAGTTGGTAGACTAAGCAAAAGATGATTTAATTACTTCATTTGAAGGTTTATCTACAACTATTGAATCCTCTTTCGAGCTTGAAGAAAGAGATTAAGTGGAAATTTAATTTCTCATTATATATATATATATATATATATATATATATATATTAGGAGAAACTCATAACTTCCAATCCTATAATTATATCATGAGATAGTAAAATTGGAGTCAATGTGCTCGCATACCCACTATGTTTCTAGTCATATCATTCATGAATTATCCTTTTAGAAATTTTTGTTTTACTGTTATCTACTCCAAAGACTTGTCAAAAGTAGACTCAAAATTTATTTCACACACACACACTATATATATATATATATATATATATATATATATATATATATATATATATATATATATCTCCTTTTCTTTGAATTTACACCTCAACACATGATTTATCCTTTGATTCCAATTCAATGTGTATTATTGGCACTTTACTTTTTCTCTTTTTCTTCTTTTCTCTATTCTTCTCTTTTTTTTCATTTATTTTTTTTTCATTTTTTATTTTCTTTCTTTTCTCTTTTTGTTTCATTTTTTTCATTCTCTTCTTTTTTTTTTAGTCTTTGTTTATATTTTTTTCCTGGAGGGGATTTCTCATCTTTACTTTCCATAGGATAATCTATATTGAGTATGACTTGAGGAGGTTGTCACTAACTGAGCAAGGAAGAATCAGGTTAAGTTCCAATAAAAAACTTCTCTATCTTCTTATAGAAGGTGAGGGTGCACTCATTATTTTAGCTTAGTGGGTAACCTTCCAAGATAGTTTAGGACCTTAAGATTAACCTTCAGAATAGTTTGATGACCTTATTTTGGATTGTGAGGTGTATCTTAAGAATGATATAGAATTTGATTATTTTCAATGACTAGTTTGCTTCTTCCTATGGTGTTGATCAAAGTGGTAGGAACCCCGCCACTACAAAGAATTACTTCGTGATATCTTCTAAAAAGAGAAGTAGAATTGATGTCTACCAACTCTTTTATGGTGCCCAAAATTTCTTCTATTAGATATGATAATTCAAACTCTTTATCGATAATGAAACCACAAAATTCTAGAATGGGGGTATCTCTTCGAAGTTGGAATCCTTAAAGACATCAAGTACATCGATCTATTTTGCTTAATGGGGAAGCCTTGAGCTTCTTTCCTTCTTCCCATGGCCTAAGATAAGGGAATCCTCTATCTCCTACCTTATTTATTGCCGCTAAGTACTTATCTAGAAGCATCAATGATCTATTCTTAAACAATCCTAGGTGTATTATAGAACTCTTGGTGGTCTTCTTGTTTCATTTAAGCTTTGTAGATGATTTCATTATTTTCTGCCATGCTTCTATTCATCATATCAATAATCTCAAGATTTATTTAAATTAATTTGGTAGAGAAAGTGGTTTATCTATCAATGATAACAAAAGCTATTTTAATACTTCGTCAAGCATCTCCAATAATAAAATTAATTAAATCCTGCATATCACTAACTTTAAACATCAACACCTTCTACTTATACTTGGGTGCTCCACTTTTTAAATGTCCAAAATGATCCCATCTTTTGATGTGTTAATTCAAAAATTTTAAATAAAATATCTATTTAGAATTTCATTTACTTTCCTTTGGTGGTCACTATTCTTAAAGCACTCTCAATTCTTTCTTTATTTGATTCAAACTACTATCCCCACTAATGCTACTCTTATCGAATTGATCGCTTGCTTAATAATTTTTTTTGGGGATCCAATAATTCTACTAAAAGAATGCATTGGACTTCTGCATAAATGTTGTGGTCCCGTGAAGGTGGTCTCGGTTGCAAATCTGATTCAAGCTATTACTCTCTCATAAGCTCGTGGAATTTTAGAAGAATGATAGCCTTTGGGCTAATTTTATGATGAAAAATATTGCCAAGGTAAACACCTTATCTTGCTTATAAATTTGTTGACTCTGGTTTGGAAAAGGCTTTGCTTCATTAAATGAGTTGTTGAACCCTTAATATCTTGGGGCATTCATTCTGACTCATCTTTCTTTTGGCAAGATAATTGTTTTGGAAATGGCTCTATTGAATCTCTTTTATCTACGCACTCTATTGCATCTATCAAAGTTAACTCTTTTTAGTACAGTAACACTTGGAATGAAAACAAACTTGAGAATTATATCTGTATTTCTCTTTTAGATAACTATAGAAATATCCTTATTTTCTCTAACAAACTTGACCAAATTCTCTTTATGCTTTCTTACAATGGTGATTTTGTTCTTAAAGAGGTTCAAAATTTTATTAGAGATAAGCAAAACTCTAATATTTTCATTAAACTTTGGAACAATATCATTCCCATTTCATTTTAGCTTGGAGGATTTTGAATAACTTTATCCTGTGGACTTTTTTCTGAATAAAGGGTTTTATTTGCCTTCAAAGTGCTATTGTTGCTTTCATATTGAAAATGTTAATCATGTGTTTGTCAATGGTGCTATTGCTTCTAAATTATGGTTATGGTAAGATGATTTATTTAATACCAACTACTTTCATGGAAATCTTTCCATATATGAACTTCTTGAAGTCTATTTCCAAAAAATTATGAAAGGTCATATCAAAGTTCTAGTTGCTATTACCCTTATCTGAATCATCTGGATGGACAAAAAATGCTAAATATTATGGTATTCCTATAAGCCATAATAGGATTCAGCTAGAACCAAAGAAAAATTTCAAGCTCTGTTTAATGCCAATCTTATTAGTAAAATTCATTTTAGAGGCTATAAATTTGTGGCTAAAAATTGGGTATCATTCACTGATGTTGACTCTTATAAAAGAGTAGGATTATCATTGGATCAAACCCAAAAGAAAATTTGATTAAAGTGAATTGATGGTTATATTGCTCAAAATATGGCGTATTCTTAGGAATTCTAGGTAATGTCATTTATGTTTTGCCTATCCTCTCAAAGCATGTTCTATATCTATGTGAGCTTATGGTTGAATAAAGCTATTGAAATTTGTTTGAATAAAAGTTTCCTCAACATCGGATTGAAGTTGATGTGCTCTTTGACATGCTAAACTCTCATAGAATATGAAATGCTAATTTATTTTGTCTTCTCAATCATTCTGAAAATCTTCTTTCTCAAGTTTGTTATAAACTTTCCCATATCCTTCATGAAGGTAATGCTTTTGTTGATTTCTTGGCTACTTTAGGTGCCAACTTAACTAATTTCACTATATTTTACAATCAAAATTTGCCTAATCTTTTAAGGGGTTTGGTCAATCTGATAACACTATTACCTTATCTCATATTATAATTTTCTTGGTTGGTTTTTTTCTATTGGTTTTAATGAGCCATTGCTTTTGGTTCCCCTTTGTTAAACCCTCTTGGTTGTGGCCATTTGCTTATTTTCACTTGGCTTGGTTTGTTTTGAGCTATTGCTTTTGGGTTAGCCTAGGGTTGCTACCTGGTTCCTATTTTTCTAGGTTATTTTAATTTTTTTAGTGGCTATTTTTTCTTGGATGATTATTATTGCTTGGTTATTTTGTTGACTTTCATTTGGGTGGTGGTTTTGACTATTTTATATGGGGTTTGCCATATCTCTGCTTGGTTCCTTAACTAAGTTGGATTTTCCGTGGTTGGTGGGTTGGTTATGGTTTTGGCTAGTTTATGCTCTTGGTGAGATCGAGGGCTGTTGGTGATCTAATTTTGGATTGGATTTGGCAAGGTGGAGGTTATTTGTTTACTGTTATTTCTACTTTTTTGTGAATTACGTTTTGGTTGTTAGTTTTGCTAGTTTGGGTTTGTTCCTTTTGCTTCTACACTTTTCCTAGTTATGTTGGATGGTTTTGGCATGATGGATGTTGTTGGTCTTTTCAGATTTGGATTTTCTACTACTGGTGGTGGTTTGATATGTTGTTATGTTGTTTCTGGGTTGGTTGTATGGTGGCTATTTTGGCCTTTCTTTCCTGCTCTATTGGTGACATGTTGGTTGGCCTATTCTTACTATGGTTCTCCTCTCTTACGCTTCCCTTTGTGGTTTGATACATTGCTCTTCCCTTTTGCTTGTGGAGGACATGAGCTCTTTTTTTTCTTTTGGTCTTGGTTTTTCGTTTGTGTTGTTTAAGGTCATGATGCTTGCTCCTTTGATGTTATTATTCCTCTTTGGTGGTGGCTTTGGTGGTGTTTCTACTATCTTGTTGTCCTGATGGTTGGTTGACTTTCGCTTATTGGGCTTATATTTGGTTTTATGGTGGCTTTGTGGTTGGCTATTATGTCTGCACTTGGAAGAGTTTGTAGCCCAAGATGATGGACTTGGGATGATGGGCTACAAGAGGTATGTTAGCAATAATGGCCTTGATGTTTCACTCTCTATCTTTTTAAGTAGCATTATATGTAATTGTAACCCTTCTTGAAGTTTGGATGCTTACATATAGTGTTGCTCGAGATGATTGTAACGAGAGCCTTTTCTTTACTTTGCTTTTCTTCCTCATACTCTTTATGCTTGTTTAATTATACTCATCCTTCATTAGTATGCTGATTTCTTTATAGGTTGGAAGAATCTTATATATCAAAGGACCTAGTGGATGATGTCAGCATATGGATCGTTTTGTGATTTGGTTTTGCTTTTGTTTTTATTTTTTTTCTTATATTATTGTAATAGTTAGGGGTTTATCTCTTTAGGACTTATTATAGCTCTTTGAGCATTAGTTTAGAGATTTACCAAGGACTTGTACTTTTTCGGGCAATAAAATTCCCCTAATTTCCTAAAAAAAACCTAAACCTAAAAAACCTAAACTTAAACTAAATAAACATAAAAATAAAACAAATAATTAATTAATTAAATTAAAACTAAAACCTAAACCTAAACCTAAAAATAAAATAAAAATAAAACTAAACTATAATAAAATAAATAAAACTTAAACTAAACTAAAATAAAAATAAAATAAAATAAATAAACCTAAAATAAAATAAATAAACCTAAAATAAATAAAATAAATTAAATTAAACCTAAAAATAAAATAAAAAAAAATAAACCTAAAATAAAATAAAATAAAAACCTAAAAATAAAATAAAATAAACCTAAAATAAAATAAAATAAAAACCTAAACCTAAAAAATATTCTTAAAAATAAATAAAAATAAAACATAAACCCATTAAAAAAACTAAACCTAAAATAAAAGTAAATAAATTTAAAGTTAAACTAAAATAAACTTAACTAAAATAAATAAAACCTAAACCTAAAATAAACTAAACCTAAACCTAAACATAAACTACATAAAATAAAATAAACTGAAAATAAACATAAACCTAAACAAAAAAAAATACCTAAAATAAACCTAAAACCTAAAATAATAACCTAAAACCTAAACCTAAAAAAATAAAATAAAAATGTAAACCTAAACCTAAAAATTTAAAATAAAACCTCAACCTAAAAAATAAAATAAAAATAAAACTAAACTAAAAAATACATAAATCTAAACCTAAACCTAAAAAATAAACTAAAATAAATAAACATAGAATAAATAAACTAAACTAAATAAAAATAAAAATAAACCTAAACATTAATAAAAATAAAATAAACTAAATAAATAAATAAACTAAATAAACCTAAACTTACCAATTTATTTAATTTAAAAAAATAAAAAAAATAAAAAATAAAAACCCTAACCCTAAACCCTAAACCCTAAACCCTAAACCTTAAACCCTAAACCCTAAACCCTAAGCCCTAACCCCTAAAACTCTAAACCCTAAACCCTAAACCCTAAACCTAAAAACCTAAAATGTAAACCTAAACCTAAACCTAAACCCTAAACTAAAACCTAAACTAAAGAAACCTAAACCCTAAACCCTAAACCTAAACCTAAACTCTAAAACCTAAACCCTAAACCCTAAACCTACCCTCAACTTAAACCCTAACTAAATAAAACCCTAAACCCTAAAGCCTAAACACTAAAGCTTAAACCCTATCCCTAAACCTTAAACCTTAAAAGCATAAAACCTAAAACCCTAAACCTTAAATCCTAACCATATACCCTAAACCCTAAACCTCAAACCCTAAACCTAAACATAAAGAAACTAAATAAATAAAATAAACCTAAACCCTAAACAATAAACCTAAACCTAAATAAAACTAAGAATGGGAAGAACATTTATGAAGAACATCACTATCAACTAGGCTCGCTTAGATGGGTGGAGGTGAAGAGGAGAGTTATCACGTGGTGGTGGGGGATCTGGAGGTGTGGTGATATGGAGGTGGTGGTAAGTAGTGTTATGAAAGGGGAGGAGCGATGGAGGATACACCATGTTGGTGGTGGCAAGGGAGAGATCGGGATATGATGGTGGATCCCGCTACCGAGGTCGGTGGTTGGATGGGAACTGGAGAAATTAATGAACGATAATTGCTACTTATGGAACTATGTCTTTATAGAGACAGTTCTATTCTAGGTTTTCATTTGCTCAATGCGTGCTCATTTTTTATATATGTCATCGCTTATGTATTAGAGAACTTGGTTTGTTACTTGGTTGATAAATCAAAAATAAGAAATGTTCAATCTGAATTTGTTCTCTATTAAAAAAACCAAAATTCCTAAACACTAAACTAAAACATGAACCATAAACCTAATACCTAAACCCTAAACGCTAAATCCTAAACCCTAAAACCCTAAACCCTATACCCTAAGCCTTAAAACCCTAAATCCTAAACCCTAAACCCAAAAATCTAAACCCTAAACCCTAAACCATAAATCATAAACCCTAAACCCCAAACCCTAAACCCTAAACCCTAAACCCTAAACTAACTCTAAACCTTAAAACGCTAAAAACCTAAACTAAATAAAACCTAAAAAAAATTTAAACAAAACCTAAACCAAAATAAAATAAAATAAAATAAAACTAAAACCTAAACCTAAACCTAAACCTAACCTAAAAAGAAAATAAAATAAAAAATAAAAACTAAACTAAAATAGAATAAATAAAAACCTAAACTAAACAAAAAAAATAAAAAACCTACATAAAATAAAAACTATGCCCAAAATAAAAATAAAATAAACCTAAAATAAAATAAAATAAAACTAAATAAAAACCTAAACCTAAAAATAAACCTAAAAATAAAACCTAATAAAAAATAAAAAAATAAAACCTAACCCCTAAATTAAAAAAAAACCCTAAACCTAAACTTAAAATAAAAAGAAAATAATCCTAATCCTAAACTAAAAAAAAATAAAACAAAATAAATACAACCAAAACTTAAACCAAAAGTAAACTAAACCTACACCTAAACTAAACTAAATAAAATTAAATAAAATAAAATAAACCTAAATTAAAAAAAATAAACCTAAAAATAAACCTAAAATTAAAACCAAAACTAAAATAAAAAAATAAAAAACTAAACCTAAACCTAAAATAAAAAAAACTAAAACCCAAAACCTAAAAAAAAAATAAAATAAAAATAACCTAAATTAAATCTAAAAATAAATAAACCAAACTAAATAAAAAATAAAAAAATAAAAAAACATAAAACAAAAATAAAAAAATAAATAAATAAACTAAATAAACCTAAACCTAATATTACTAATAGAAAAAAAATAAACACAAAACCCTAAACTCTAAACCCTAAACACTAAACCCTAACCCTAAAAAAGCTTAAACCCTAAACCCTAAACTATTTATGATGGTGGATCCCACTAGAGAGAGGTCAAGGTGACGGGGAACCGGAGAAAAAAGATCAATCGATATCTAATGCTTATGAAATGTGTCTTTATAGTAGAGACATTTCTAGTTATCTTGGCTTTTTGATTTGCTCTATGCATGCACTTTTTTTATTTATGTCGTTGCTTGTCTCTTAGAAAACTTGGTGTGTTACTTGGTTGATGAAATCGAAAAGAAGAAATGTTGACTCTGAATTTATTCTCTAAAAAAAAACCATAAACCCTAAACCCTAAACTAAAACCTAAACCCTAAACCTAAAGCAACTAAACCAAAACCTAAACTAAACCCTAAAACAAACCCTAAACTAAAACCTAAACTAAACCTAAACTAAACTATAAAACCTAAACCTAAACTGTAAACCTAAAACCTTAAACCTAAATCATAAACTTAAACCCTAAAACCTCTAAACCTAACCTTAAAACCTAAACCTAAACCTAAACCTAAACCTAAACTAAACTAAAACCCTAAACCCTAAACCTAAACTAAAACCCTAAACCTAAACCTAAAACCCTAAACTAAACAAACTAAACTAAACCTAAACACTAAACCTAAACTAAAACTAAACCCTAAACCCTAAAAAACTAAAACCTAAAACCTAAAACCTGAAACTAAATAAAACCTAAAATAAATAAAATAAAAAAGAAACCTAAAAAAATAAAATAAAATAAAATAAAATTAAACCCACACTAAAACCTAAACCTAAAAATAAAATAAAATAAAACTAAACTAAAATAAAATAAAAAAACCAAACTAAACTAAAATAAAATAAACTTAAAAATAAAAAACCTAAATATAATATAACCTCAATGTAAAATAAAAATAAAATAAACCTAAAATAAAAACTAAATAAAAACCTAAACCTAAATAATAAACCAAAAAATAAAACATAAAAATAAATAAAAAAATAAAACCTAAACCCTAAACTAAAAAAACCTAAACCTAAATTAAAATAAACTAAACTAAAATAAATAAAACCTAAACCTAAACCTAAACCTAAACTAAATAAAATAAAATAATCTAATAATAAACCAAAACATACACTAAAAAATAAATCCTAAAATTAAACCTAAAATAAAAACTTAAAACCTAAACCTAAAAAAATTAAATAAAAACTTAAACCTAAACATAAAAAAAAACCTAAACCTAAAAAAATAAATAAAAATAAAACTAAGCTTAAAAAAACATAAACCTAAACTTAAACCTAAAAAAAACTAAAAAAAAAACCTAAACTAAAATAAATAAACATGAAATAAATAAACTAAGCTAAATAATAAAAAATAAACCTAAATAAAAAAATAAAATAAATTAAATAAACCTAAACCTACAGGTTTACTTAATTTAAGAAAAAAGCCCTAAACCCTAAATCCTAAACCTTAAAAAGCCCTACACCTTAATCCTTACACCCTAAACTAACCCTTAACCCTAAACCCTAAATCCTAAACCCTAAACCTACAACCCTAAACCTATAATCCTAAACAGTAAACCCTAAACCCTAAACTAACCCTAAACCCTAAACCCTAAACCTTAAACACTAAAAAGCTAAAACTTAAACTTAAACTAAATAAAACCAAAAAAATAAAATAAATTAAAAAATTTAAACCAAAATATTAAAAAAAGTAAAATAAAATAAAAACTTAAACTAAAACCTAAACCTAAACCTAAACCTGTAAAGAAAATGAAATAAAAATTAAAAATTAAACTAAAATAAAATAAATAAAAACATAAACTAGACTAAAAAATAAAAAACATAAATAAAATAAAAACTAAACCTAAAGAAAATATAAAATAAATAAAAATAAACTAAATAAACCTAAACCTACTAGTTTACATAATTTAAAAAAAATCAAAAAATTTAAAAATCAAAATATAAATAAAACCCTAACCATAAACCTTAAATAAAACTAACCCTAAACACTAAACAATAAACCCTAAACCTACAACCCTAAACCCTAAACCCTAAAACTCTAAACCCTAAACCCTAAATCCTAAACACTAAATCCTACAAACCTAAACCCTAAACTATAACCCTAAACCCTAAACCCTAAAAACCTAAAAAACCTAAACCTAATTTAAATAAAACCTAAAAAGCATAAAATAAATGAAAAAAACCTAAAGCTAAATAAAATAAAAAATAATATAAAATAAAAACATAAACTAAAGCCTAAACCTAAACCAAAACCAATAGCTAAACCTAAAATTAAAATAATACAAAAAATAAAAATAAATCTAAAATAAAATACATAAAAACCTAAACTAAACTAAAAGATAAAATAAACCAAAAAATAAAAAACCTAAATAAAATAAAAACTAAATGTAAAATAAAAATAAAATTTACCAAAAATAAAATATAATAAAAACTAAATAAAAACCTAAACCTACAAAATAAACCTAACATAAAACCTACGAAAAAAATATAGCTAAAACCTAAAAAATAAACCGAAAAATAAAACTAAAGAATAAATAAATAAAAAAATAACCTAAACCATAAACTAAAAAAATAACTTAACCTAAAATAAATAAAATAAAATACACCTAAACCTAAACTAAAATAAAGTAAACTAAAATAAATAAAACCTAAACCTAAACCAAAAATAAATTTAACCTAAACCCTAAATTAAATAAAATAAAATAAAATAAAAATAAACTTATACCTAAAAAATAAACTAAAATAAAAAACCAAAAATAAAATAAATAAACTAAACTAAATAAAAATAAATAATATAAATAAATAAAAAGAAAAAAATAATAAACTAAAATAAATAAAAAATTAAGTAAATAAACTTAATAAACCTAAACATACTGGTTTTCTTAATTAAAATAAAAACCTTAAACCCTAAACCTGAAACCCTAATTTTGAAATCGTAAACCCTAAATCCTAAACTGTGAAGCTAACCCTAAACCCTAAACCCTAAACCCCAAACAATAAACCCTAAATATAAATTAAAATAACCCTAAACCATAAATAAACCTAAACCCTAAACTAAATAAACTAAAAATAAAACCATAAACTCTAAAACCCAAAATAAAACTAACCCTAAACCCTAAACCCTAAATAAACCCTAAACCCTAAACTAAAACCTAAAAATACCTATACCAACCTATAAACTCTATACCTAAATATAAACCTATACCTAACCTAAAAAATAAAATAAAAAAATAAAAAATATATATATAATAAAAAATAAAAAATAAAAAAATAATAAAATAAATAATAAAATAATAAAATAAAAAACCCCATACCCTATACCCTAAACCCTAAATCTTAAACAAACCCTAAACCCTAAATCTTAAACCTAAACCCTAAACCCTAAATCCTAAAAAGCTAAAAACCTAAAAATAAAATTAATAAAAAAACCTAAACCAAAATTAAAAATAAAAGAAAATAAAAACATAAACAAAAACCTAAACCTAAATTTAAGCCTAAAAAGAAAATACATTTAAAACTAAAAACTACAGTAAAATAAAATAAATAATAACCTAAACTAAACTAAAAAATAGAAAACCTAAATAATATAAAAACTAAACCTATAATAAAAATTAAATAAACTTAAAATAAAATAAAATGAAAACTAAATAAAAACTTAAATAAAAATAAAAATAAAAATAAAAATAAATCTAAATATAAATAAAAAATAAACTATATAAACCTAAACCTACATGTTTACTCAATTTTAAAAAAAAATAAAAATATTATAAAGAAAATTAAAAAAAAACTAACCATAAACCCTAAACCCCAAAATTAACCCTAAAACCTCAACCTTAAATCCTAAACCTACAACCCTAAACCCTAAACCCTAATCCTAAACCCTAAACCCTAAATCATAAACCCTAAAACCTACAACCCTGAACTCTTAACCCCAAACCCTAAACATTAAAAACCTAAATACCTTAACCTAAACTATAAAACCAAAAAATAAAATAAATAAAAAAACCTAAACCTAAATAAATAAATAAAAAAATAAAATAAAAAGATAAAATAAATCCTAAATTAAAACCTAAACCTAAACGAGAACATAAAAATAAAATATCTAAAAAATAAAAACTAAACAAAAATAAAATATATAAAAACCTAAACTAAACTAAAAAATAAAATAATCCAAAAAATATAAAACCTATATAAAATAAAAACTAAATGTAAAATAAAAATAAAATAAACCTAAAATAAAATAGAATAAAAACTAAATAAAAACCTAAACCTAAAAAATATACCTAAAATAAAACCTAAAAGTAAATAAAAAAAAAAACCTAAACCATAAACTAAAAAAAACTAAACCTAAAATAAATAAAATAAAATAAACCTAAACCAAAACTAAAATAAACTAAACTAAAATTAATAAAACATAAACCTAAACCTAAAATAAACTAAACCTAAACTAAATATAATAAAATAAATTAAAATAATCAAACACCTAAACTTAAAAATAGAACCTAAAAATAAACCAAAAATAAAAACCTAAACCCTAAACCTAGAAAAATAAAATAAAAAACTAAACCTAAACCTAAAAATAAAAAATAAAATCTAAACCTGAATAATAAAATAAAAATAAAACTAAACTAAAAAATAAACATAAACCTAAACCTAAACCTAAAAATTAAATTAAATTAAAAAACCTAAATAAAATTAAATAAACCTAAAATAAAAAAACTAAACTAAATAAAAAACTAAAAATAAACCTAAATAAGAAATTAAAAATAAAATAAACTAAAATAAATTAAAAATAAACTAAATAAACACAAACCCTAAACATAAAAACTAACCCTAAATCCTAAACCCAAAACCTACAACCCTAAACCCTAGATAAATATAATAAAATAAAAACCCTAACCTTGAACCCTAAACCCTAAAACTTACCCTAAACCATAAACCCTAAATACTAAACCTACAACCTTAAACCATAAAACCCTAAACCCAAAACCCTAAACCCTAAAACCATAAACCCTAAACCCTAACCCCTAAACCCTAACCCTAAACCCTAAAGTCTAAACCTTAAACCCTAAACTAACCCTAAACCCTAAACTGTAAAAAGCTAAAATCCTAAGGCTAAACTAAATAAAAGCTAAAAATAAAATAAATTAAAAACTAAATCAAAATAAAATAAAATACTAAAATAAATCAAAAATATAAACTAAACCTAAACTAAACCTAAACCTAAAGAAAATAAAATAAAAAATAAAACTAAACTAAAATAAATAAATAAAAACCTAAACTAAAATAGAAAATAAAAACTTAAATAAAATAAAATGAAACCTAAAATAAAAATAAAATAAACATAAAATATAATAAAATAAATAAATAAAAACCTAAATAAAAATAAGCCTAAATATAAAATAAAATAAACTAATATAAATTAAATATAAACAAAATAAACTTAAACCTACTAGTTTACTAAATTTAAAAAATTAAATAAATAAAAAATAATCTAAACCCTAAACTAATAAACCAAACCCTAAATTTAAACCTAAACCCTACCTAAACCCTAAAGCTAAACCCTAAACTCTAAACCTTAAAGCCAAACCCTAACCTAACCCTACCCTAATCTGAAACCCTAACCCTAATCTAACTAAAACCTAACCCTAACTCTAACTCCTAACCTAAACCTAAACCTAACAACCCTAACCTTAAACACTAAACTAAACTTAACCTAACTCCCTAACCCACCTTTACCTTAACTAACCAAGCTAACCTAAACTTTAAACTTTAAACCTAAACTCCTTAAACTTAAAGTTTAACCTTTTAAACTAAACTTAAATGAACTGACCTTAATCGAATTTTAAATCGACCCGACCTTTAAACTAACTTTAACCTTTTAATCCACTGACCCTAAATCTAAACCCTACTTAAACCTGACCCTGAATCTTAATCTACCTGAATTTAATCTTTAATCCTAACTTAACTCCTTAAACCCTAATTTTAATCCTAACTTAATCCTAATCCAATCTAAACCTAACCTTTAAATCTTAATTTAACCTTAATTATAACCTTTAACCTTAATTTAAATCTAACCTGACTTTAAATCCTAATTTAAACAATCTAAAACTACTTAATCGACCTTTAAACTAACTAACTTAATTTTAACCTAAACTTTAAATCCTAACATAACTCTTAATCTAAACTTAAATCCAACCTTAAACCTAAACCTAAATCTAACCTTAACCTAAATCTAATCCCTAAACTTAAATTTAAACCTAAACTAAATTATAATCTAATCTAAATCCTTATTTAAACTATAAATATTAATTTAATCCACTTTAGTGATCTTTAAATCTTAAATCTAATTTAATCTAAACTTAAATTGACCTTAAATAAATTTAATCTTACTAATTTAAACTTAAACTTTAAACTGACCTCCTAATTTAACTTACCTAACTTTAATTTTAACCCTAAATCTGACCTTTAACTCCTAACTGACCTAAACCCAATTTAACCTAACTCAATCCTAAACTTAACTTAACCTTAACCCTACTTTAACAAACCTAAACTCCTAACCATAACCTAACCTTACTTAATCTAACCACCCTACAACCTAACCCTAACCCCTAACCCTAACCCTAATGCTAACCTAACCTAACCCTAACCTTAACCCTACCCTTTTCCTAGATATTTTTCTAGTACTTATATTATTCTCATACCTAAGAAAGATAATCTTGACTATTAGAGTGATTTTAGACCTATTAATCTTTGCACCTTTTTTAATAAGCTGATTACCAAAATTTCTTACCAACAAACTTAGTCCTTTACTTAATAGAATTATCTCTCTCAACCAAATTGGTTTTAGAGGTAGATCCATTTCTGATAATATTTTACTTTCCCAAGATTTAATTCATGTTCTTGATGCTAAGACTAGAAGTGGCAACATTCTTTTCAAATTAGATATTACCAAAAGCTTTAATAACATCTTTTTGGATTTCATTTTTCATATTCTGAATTTATTTGGGTTTTTTGATAAATTTATTTTCTTTTTAAAAATTATATTAATAATGCATGGTTTTCGATTTTTCTTATTGAGGGAAGCCTTGAGTTTATTTCCTTCTTCCCATGGCTTACGTCAAGGAGATCTTTTATCTCTTGCTTTATTTATTATTTTTGTTGAGTACTTATCTAGGAGCATCACTGATTTATTTTTAAATAATCTTAATATGTACTACATAACTATTGGTGGTCTTCCTATTTCCCATTTAAGTTTTGCAAATGATTTCATTATTTTCTACAATGCTTTTATTCATCACATCAAGCATCTTTAGTCTTTTTTAAAAAAATTTGGTAGAGAAAGTGGCCTTTCTATCAATGATAAAAATATCTATTATATCACTTCCTCTAGTATGTCCAATAATAAAATCAATCAAATTCTGCATATCACTAATTTTAAACATCAACACTTACCTCTTAAATGCTTGGTTGCTCCACTCTTTAAAGGCTCAAAATGTTCCCATGTCTTTGATGAGCTAATTCAAAAAATTTCAAATAAAATTTATGTTTGGGAATTCCATTTACTTTCCTTTAGTGGAGGCTCAATATTCTTAAAAGCACTCTCAACTCCATTCCTTTTTATTTGATTCAAACTATTATCCCCACTAATGCTACATTTATCAAAATTGATTATTTTCTTAATAAATTTTTTGGGGCTCCAATAATTCTACCAAAAGAATGCATTGGACATCTTGGCATAAATGTTGTGGTCCTTTGGGAGAAGGTGCTCTTGGTTGCAAGCCTATTCGTGAAGCTATCACTTCCTTCTATCATAAGCTCTGGTGGAATTTTAGAAATAATGATAGCCTTTGGTCTCATTTTATGATGAAAAAATATTGCCAAGGTAACCATCCCCTTAACCGTGCTTATAAAGTTGGTGACTCTCCAGTTTGAAAAATGCCTTGCTCCATTAAATGGTTTGCCAAATCATTAATATCTTGGGGTATTCAGTAAAGGTTCTTCCTTCTTTTGCCAAGATAATTGGATTGGCAATGGCTCTATTGACACCGTTTTATCTACCCACTATACTATTGCTATCAAAGTTAATTCCTTTTAGCTTAATAACAATTGGAATGAAAACAAACTTGAGATTATATCCCTATTTCACCTTTTGACAACTTTAGAAATATCCCCATTTCTTCTAATAAACCTGACCAAATTATTTTTAAGCTTTTTTATAATGGTGACTTTGTACTTAAAGAGGTTTGGAATTTTATTAGAGATAAATAGAACCCCTCTAATGTTTTCATTAAACTTTGGAACAATATCATCCCCATTTCCTATTCAATTTTAGCTTGGAGGATTTTGAATAATTTTATTCTGTGGACTTTTGCTCTGACTAAAGGGTTTTAGTTACCTTCAAAGTGCTATTGTTGCTTTCATATTGAAAATGTAAATCATGTTTTTGTCAATGGTGCTATTGCTTCTAAATTATGGTTTTGGTATGATGATTTATTTAATACCAACTATTTTCATGGTTCTCATTCTTTATATCAACTTCTTGAAGTCTATTTCAAAAATACAGTGAAAGGTCAAATCAAAGTTTTAATTGCTATTACCATTATCTGGTTTATCTGGATGGATAGAAATGATGCTAAATATCATGGTATTCCTATGAACCATAAAAAGATCCTGGCTAGAACTAAAAAAAAAATTCATGCTCTTCTCAATCCCAATCTTATTAGTAATATTCAATTTAGAGGTTATAAATTTGTGGCTAAAAAATTGGGTATCATTCTGCCTGAGTTTGACTCTTATAAAAGTGCTAGGATTATCCATTGGATCAAACCTAAAGATAATTTGATTAAAGTGAGTACTGATGGTTTTGTTGCTTCCAATTCATTTGTGCTTTTGACTATCCTCTTAAAGCCTATTATGTTATTTTTGTTGAGTTTATGGATATTAATAAAGCTATTAAAATTTGTTTGAATACAGGTTTCCTCAACATCTGGATTGATGTTGATGCTCTCTTGCTTCTTGTCATGCTTAATTCCAATAGAAATGGGAATGATGTATTATTTTATCTTCTTAATCATACTAAAAATCTTCTTTCTCAAGTTTGTTTTAAAATTTCCCACATTCTTCATGAAGGTAATGCTTGTGTTGATTACTTGGCTAACTTTGGTGCCAACTTAACTGAGTTCACTTTATTTGACAACCAAACTTTGCCTAAACTATTAAAGGGTTTGGTTAATCTGGATAATACTGGATTGCCTTATCTCATTATAAATTCTTGGTTTAGTCTTTGGTGTTCCTTTTTGATGATCTTTTGCTTTTGGTTGCCCCTTGTTCAACCCTCTTTGGGTTGTGGTTATCTACTTATTTTCTCTTTTTGGCTTGAGTTGGGCTATGTTTTAGATCTTTTACTTTTGGATAGGCCTAGTTTTTGCTACTTGGTGGTTATTGTAAGTGTAGCCAAGGTTGTTTGGTTTTTTTAGCTTGGTGGCTTATGTCTGTCTTGCTGGGTGTTTACCATAATTTTTTCTTGGCTATTTTTTATGTCCTCCTTTGGTTTATATGGCATGTAGGTTTTTCTTTTTGTATGGTTTTGCCTCTTTTCTAGGCTGCTTACTAACTTACCTGAATTGGATCTACTATTATGATGGTTGATAGAGTGGCATTGTTGGCTAGCTGGGTTGGCTGGCAATTTTGGCTGGTTGGGATGGTTGGATGGCTATTTTTTTGGCTATTTTTTCATTTTATGTTGGTGACTTATCTGGGGTTGCTACTGGTTTATCTTTGGCTTGATTTTGGCATGGTGGAGATTGTTGGTTGGCTATTATTTTCTCTATTTTGTTGGCTGGGGCTTGGTGGTTATTTTTTCTAATTTTTTTTTTTCTCTTGGTTATGGTTTTAACCTCCTCCTGTATTGGCCTTCCTCTCTTGGCTGCAATGGCTTTGGGTTTGGTTATTGTTCTTGATTAGCTAGATGAAGGCTATTTTGTGGTTCTTAGTTTTCCTAGGGTGCTAGTCGCTTAGTTGGGTGCCTTTATTGTTGTTGTTCTTTATTGGCTTGTAGTTTATCTTACTGTGCTTTGTACCTTTTTATCTTTGGTTGGCTATTCTACTTACCCAGATCAGATTTTCTTTTGCCTTGGTTAGGTTTGGTGACTATAGTTTGCTTCTACCCTTTCCCTAGCTATTTTGGGTGATTTTGGCTTGATGACTACTGTTGTTCTTTACACTGACTTGGGTTTTCTGCTACTATGGTGGTTGGCTAGGAGGATATGTTGGCTGGCTAGTTTGGTTGGTAGTATTGGCTGGCTAGCTTGGTTGGAGGGGTGGCTATTTTGGCCAATTTTTTTGCTCCTTTGGCGATTATTCTCAGAGGCTGCTAGTGTTCTTTTTGTGACTTGTATTTCTGGCTTCCTCCGACTTTGTTTTTTCTCTCTTGGCTGGAATTGACCCCCCTTTTTTTGTTTGGGTGGCGTTGTCGCCCACCCCTTTAGTCGGTGTTTACTATGTTTTATTGCTTTGTTGGTGGAGGATATGAGCACTTTTTTTTCCTTTTTTGCTCTTATTTATCTCTGGTTTGTGTTATTACCCCTATCATGATGCTTGCTCCTTTGGATTTTGTTATTCCTTTTTGGTGGTGGCTTTGGTGGTGCTCCTCTTATATTGCTGATATCCTTGATGGTTGGTTGATTATCTGCCTTATTGGGCTTGGTGGTTCTCGTGGCTTGGTGGTTGGCAATTATGTTTATTGTTTGGAGGATTTTGTAGCCATGCTAGATGATGGACTTTCGATGATGGGCTACACGAGGTATGCTGGCTATGATGGCATTGATGTTTCCCACTCTTTCTTCTTTTGGTTGGTAGCACTATATGTCATTGTAACCCTTCTCAAAGTTTGGCTACATATGTTTCGCTCCTTGAGATGATTGTAACGAGCTGCATTTCTTTACTTTACTCCTTATGTTTGCACTTCCTTTCTATTGGCTTAATTGTCATCCTTTCAAAAGTATTGCATTTCTTTTAGGGGGGAGTATTGTGGATCTTGTTGGTATGAAGAACAAAATGAAGTTTGTCATTCACATGGATTTTCATGTTGATTTTTTGTTTTTCTTTTGCTTTCTTTCCTTGAGTATTATAATAGTAAGGGGGTTTATCTCTTTAGGACTTAATGTAGGTAGCTCTTTGAGCATTACTTAGAGATTTAGCCCATCTAAGGACTTTGTACTTTTTTTGTGGCAATAAAAAATTCCCTAATTTCCCTAAAAACCCTAAACTAACCCAAAACCCTAAACCCTAAAAAAGCTAAAAACCTAAACCAAAACTAAATAAAACATAAAAATAAAAGAAATAAAAAACCAAAACCAAAATAAAATATAAAAATAAATTAAATTAAAAACATAAAATAAAACCAAAACCTAAACCAAAAAAGAAAATAAAATCAAAAATAAAAACTAAACTAAAATAAAATAAATAGAAACATAAACTAAACTAAAAAATAGAAAACCTAAATAATATAAAAACTAAACCTAAAATAAAAAGAAAATAAACCTAAAACTAAATAAAATAAAAACTAAAAACCTAAATAAAAATAAAATAAAAATAAAATAAACTAAATAAAAATAAAAAATAAAATGAACTAAAATAAATAATAAATAAACTAAAATAAATAAAAAATAAACTAAATAAACCTAAACCTATAAGTTTACTTAATTTTAAAAAAATAACAAAACTCAAACCCTAAACCCTAAACCCTAAACCTAACCCTAAACCCTAAACCCTAAAAGGTTAAACCAAACCCTAAACCCCCTAAACCCTAAACCTAAAATCTTAAACCCTAAACCCTAAAACCTACAACCCTAAACCATAAATCCTAAACCCTAAACCCTAAACCCTAATCCCTAAACCCTAAACTCTAAAAACCTAAAAACTTAAGCTTAAACTAAATAAAACCTAAAAACAAAATAAAGAAATAAAGCAAAACCTAAATAAAATAAAATAATTACCTAAACCTAAACCTAAAAGAAAATAAAATAAAAAATAAAAACTAAACTAAAATAAAATAAATAAAAACCTAAACTAAAGTAAAAAAAATAAAATAAACCTAAATAAAATAAAAAAAACATAAAATTAAAATAAAATAGACCTAAAATAGAATAAAATAAAAATTAAATAAAAACCTAAACTTAAGAAATAAACCTAAAATATATAAAAATAAAACCTAAATCATAAACTAAAAAAAAACAAACCTAAACCTAAAATAAACAAAATAAAATAAACTTAGACCTAAACTAAAATAAAATAAACTAAAATAAATAAACCTAAACCTAAACCTAAAATAAACTAAACTTAAACCCTAAACAAAATAAAATAAATAGATTAAAAAAAATTAAACCTAAACTAAAAAATAAAACCTTAAAATAAACCTAAAATAAAAACCTAAAACCTAAATCTAAAAAAATAAAATAAAAACCTAAACCTAAAAATAAAAAATAAAACCAAAACCTAAAACTAAAAATCCTAAACCCTAAACCCTAAACTAAAATTATAAATAAACATAAACCTAAACCTAAACCTAAAAAATAAACTAAAATAAAATACCTAAACTAAAATAAATCAACTAAACTAAATAAAAATAAAAAGTAAAACTAAATAAAAATAAAATATAAAATAAACAAAATAAATAAAAAAAACTAAATAAACTAAATAAACCTAGTGGTTTTCTTAATTAAAAAAAAACCCTAAACCCTAAAACCTAAACCCTAAACCCTAAACCCTAACTCCTAAACCCTAAACACTAAACTCAAAACCCTAAAACTAACCCTAAACCCTAAACCCAAAACCTAAACCCTAAACTCTAAACCCTAAACGAACCCTAAACCCTAAACCCTAAACTAACCCTAAACCCTAAACCCTAAATAAAAAAATAAAAAATAAAAAAAACCTAACCTAAACCCTAAACCGATAACCCTAAACACTAAAACCCTAAACCCTAACCTAACCCTAAACTAACCCTAAACCCGACAACCCCTAGCCCTAAACCTAAAATAAAATAACAAAAAAACATAAATTAAAACTTAATCCTAAAAATTAAAAAAAATAAAATAAAATAAAATAAATAAAACCTAACTAAACTAAAAAAATAAAACCTAAATAAAATAAAACTAAACTAAAATAAAATAAAATAAAAATTAAATAAAAAAATAAATAAATAAATAAACTTAAATAAAAAAAAAATAAACTAAACTAAAAAAAATAGAAAATAAACTAAATAAACCTAAAACTACCAGTTTATTTAATTTTAAAAAAAGAAAAATAAAAATAAATAAATAAACCTAAACCTAAACCCTAGACCCTAAAACTAACCCTAAACCCTAAACCTACAACCAGAAACTCTAAACCCTAAACCCTAAACCCTAAATTGTAAACCCTAAACCGTAAAACCTAAAAGCTAAAACCTAAAAACCTAAACCCTAAACCTAAATCGCAAACCCGAAACCCTAAACCCTAAAAACCTAAAAACTTAAACCTAAACTAAATAAAACCTACAAACAAACAAAAAAAAACATAAACCTAAATAAATTAAAAAATAAAATAAAATAACAACCTAAACTAAAATAAAATAAATAAAAACTTAAACTAAACTAAAAAATAAAATAAACCTAAAAATAAAAAAGCTAAATAAATTTAAAATTACAAATAAACCTAAAAATAAATTAAAAAAAAACCTAAACCATAAACTAAAAAAACTTAAACATAAAATAAACAAAATAAAATAAACCTAATCAGAACTAAAATAAACTAAAGTAAAATAAATAACACTTAAACCTATACCTAAAATAAACTAAACCAAAACCCTAAACTAAACTAAAAAAATAAAACTTAAAAATAAGCTTAAAATAAAAACCTAAATCCTAAACCTAAAAAAATAAAATAAATACCTAAACCTAAACCTAAAAATAAAAAATAAAACCTAAACCTAAAAAAAAATAAAAACTAAACTAAACAAAAAAATAAACATTAACCTAAACCTAAACCTAAAAAATAAACTAAAATAAAAACCTTAACAAAAATAAATAAACTAAACTAAATAAAAACTATAAACCTAAACCAAAATAAAAAATAAAATAAACAAAAATAAATAAAAAATGAACTAAATAAACCTAAACTTACCGTTTTCTTAATTTAAAAAAAAACTATAAACCATAAACCCTAAACCCTAAACTCTAAACCTTAAAAATAACTCTAAACCCTAAACCCTAAACTAACCCTAAACCTTAAACTCTAAACCATAAACCCTAAATAAAAAAATAAAAAAATAACCACAACCCTAAACCTTAAATAAACCCTAAACATACAACCATTAACCTAAAATCCTAAACCTGAACCCTAAACAATAAACCCTAAAACTCTAAACCCTAAACCAAAACCCTAAACCTTAAACCCTAAAACCCTAAATGCTAAACCCTAAACCCCAAATCCTAAACCCTAAAATCTACAACCCTAAACCCTAAGCCCTAAACCCCAAACCCTAAACCCTAAACCCTAAAAACCTAAAAGTTAAACCTAAACAAAACAAAACCTAAAAATAAAATAAATAGAAAACCTAAACCTAAATAAAATAAAATAAAATAAAAACCTAAACTAAAACCTAAACCTAAACCTAAACCTAAACATAAACCTAAACCTAAACCTAAAAAAAAATAAAAAAAATAAAAATAAAAACTAAACTAAAATAAAATAAATAAAATCTAAACTAAACTAAAAAAAATAAAGCTAAAAATAAAAAACCTAAACGTAAAATAAAAATAAAATAAACCTAAAATAAAATAAAATAAAACCTAAATAAAAACCTAAACCTAAAAAATAAATATAAAAATAAAACCAAAAAAATAAATAATAAATAAAACCAAAAACCTAAACTAAAAAAAATGCCTAAACTTAAAATAAAAATAAAATGAACATAATAAAATAAACTTAAACCTAAATTAAAATAAACTAAGTTAAAATAAATAAAACCTAAAATACAATAATCCTTAAGATAAACCTAAATTAAATAAAATAAAATAAACTATAAATAAACCTAAACTTAAACTAAAAAATAAAATCTAAAACCTAAAACTAGACAAAATAAAATAAAAACCTAAACCTAAACTTAAGAATAAAAATAAAACTTAAACATAAAATATAAAATAAAAATAAAACTCAACTAAAAAGCAAACCTAAAGCTAAACCTAAACCTAAAAATAAACTAAAATAAATAAACTAAACTATAATAAATAAACCAAAAATAAATAAACTAAACTAAATAAAAATAAAGAATAAATCTAAAATAAACTAACAATACTAAATAAACCTAAATCTATCGGTTTACTTAATTTAAAAAAAAACTAAAAAACCCTAAACCCTCAACCCTAAACCCTAAACCCTAAGCATTAACCGTAAACCCTAAATCCTAAAAACATAAACCCTAAAACCCTAAACCCTAAACTAAATCTAACCCTAAACCCTTAACCATAAACCCAAATCCCAAAACCTTAAAATCCTAAACCCTAAACTAACCCTAAACCCTAAAAATCTTAAACTCTGAAGCCTTAACCCAAAACCCTAAATATTAAACCCAAAACTAACCCTAAACCCTAAACTTTAAACCTTAAAAAACTAAGACCCTAAAGCCTAAACTCTAAACCCTAAACTCGAAACTAAACCTAAACCTCAAGCTAACCCTAAACCATTATCCCTAAACCCTTAAAGCCATAAATCCAAAACCCTAAACACTAAACCCTAAATCGTAAACCCTAACCCTAAACCCTTAACCCAAAAACCCTAAACCCAAAACCCTAAACCCTAAATCCTTAAAACCTAAAAGCCTAAACTTAAACTAAATAAAACCTAAAAATAAAATAAATTAAAAAGCCTAAACATAAATAAAATAAAAAATATGATAAAATAAAAACCTAGACCTAAACATAAAAATAAAATTAAATAAAAAGTAAAAAACTAAAATTAAAACTAAGCTAAACTAAAAAAAATAAAATAAACCTAAGAATAAAAATAAAAAATAAAATAAAAATAAAATAAACCTATAATAAAATTAAATAAAAACTAAATAAAAACCTAAACTTCAAAAATAAACCTTAAAATAAAACCTAAAATAAAAAAAAAAAAAACTAAAACTAAAAAAAAGCTTAAACCTAAAATAAAATAAAATAAACAAAATAAAATAAACCTAAAAATATAAAAATAAAATCTAAACCAAAAATAAAAAATAAAATAAACAAAATAAAATAAACTAAAATTAAATTAAATAAAACTTAAAATAAACTAAACCTAAACCTAAACTTAAACTAAATAAAATATAATAAACTAAAAATGAACCTAAACCTAAACTAAAAACTAAAACCTAAAAATAAACCTAAAAAAAACCTAGAACCTAAACCTAAAAAAATAAAATAAAACCTAAACCTAAACCTAAAAATAAAAAAGAAAACTTAAACCTAAAAAATAAAATAAAAATAAAACTCAACTAAAAAGTAAACATAAACCTAAAAAATAAACTAAAATAAAAAACCTAAGCTAAAATAAAGAAACCTAAAATAAATACACTAAACTAAACAAAAATAAAAAATAAACCTATATAAAAATTAAAAATAAGGTGAATTAAAATAAATAAAAATAAACTAAATATGCTAAATAAACCTAAACCTACTGGTTTACTTAATTTAAAAAAAATTTAAACCTAAATCCTAAACACTAACCTGAAAATCATAAAAGACCCTAAACCCTAAACCCAAACCCATAATCCTAAACTTTAGACCCTAAACCCAAAAAAGCCAAAAAGCTAAACATAAACTAAATAAAACCTAAAAATAAAATAAGTAACAAAACCTAAACCAAAAAAGAACATTAACTATAACCTAAACCAAAACTAAAAACTAAAAATAAAATAAAATAAAAAATAAAAACTAAACTCGAATAAAATAAACAAAAACCAAAACTAAACTAAAAAAAACTTAAATAAAATAAAATAAAATAAAATAAAAATTGAAACCTAAAAAATAAACCTAAAAATAAATAAAAATAAAACCTAAACCCTAAACTAAAAAAAACCAAAACTAAAATAAATAAAACCTAAACCTAAACCTAAAATAAACTTATCATAAACCTAAACAAAAATAAAATAAAATATAAATAAACCTAAACCTAAATTAAAAATAAAACCTAAAATTAAACCTAAAATAAAAACCTAAAACCTAAACCTATAAAAGTAAAATAAAAACCTTAACCTTAACCTAAAAATAAAAAATAAAACCTAAACCTAAAAATAAAATAAAAATAAAACTAAACTAGAAAATTAACCTAAACTAAACCTAAGCCTAATAATAAATTAAAATAAAGAACTTAAATTAAAATAAATAAATCTAAAATAAATAAACCAAACTAAATAAAAAAATTGTAAAGAAAAATAGAAAATAAAATAAATTAAATTAACTAAATAATCAAACCTACCAGTTTACTTAATTTAAAAAAAAAATAAAAACTTTAAAAAAAATAAAATAAAACTAACCCTATGCTCTGAACCCTAAAATTAACCCTAAACCCTAAACCTACCACCCTAAACCCTAAACCCTAAAGCCCTAAACCCTAAACCCTAAACCCTAAACCCTAAATCCTAAAATCCTAAACACTAAACCGTAAAACCTACAACCCTAAACCCTAAACTATAAACCCTAAACCCTAAACCCTAAACCCTAAACCCTAAAAACCTAAAAACCTAAACCCCTAAACCTAAACTAAATAAAAGAGATTTTGACTACAAATGATTAGCCTGAATTTCTCTAATATAGAAAAAAATTGTATGATCTTTGTATGCCATAAGAGACCAAGTTTCATAGATGCAAAAGGGTAGCTTCCTTCATGGTCAAATGAAGAAAGAATCTACTTAAGTTTAGACACCTAAGTGTCCATTTGTGAGCAATCCTCTATAGAGATAGCCTATCTAATCATAAAACTCCTCTCTAATCGATATTGTCTTCAACTCGCACCTCTCAATTTAGCATATATGTCAGGAGCTAAATCTATGCTTTAAAAAAGCTCTCTAGTAGGATTTCAATGCTTTGAGACTGAGATCTTGGCAAATTAGGGAGACTTGATGCGAAGTATTGCTGAATGAGATTTTTACAATAGTGATTGTATCTAAAAAATCTCTTAATAAGTAGTGTGTAACAAGAATAATCCAAACTCAATATCTCTACATAGGGATTTCCATAACTATAGCTCTCCTACTTTGAGACTCAACACAGTAACATAATGTAACAAATAATTCGCTTCAACACAAAAGCAAGAAAGCTCAAGTAATACTCCTAAGTCAATGCTTACAAATAGGTGGCATAGTTTTGTGAGAGATTTAAGACACTCATAGATTTTATGCTGACATTAAAAATATGATTTAAGAGAGAATTTGGATTCCAACATAGTATTTATCATCTTTTCTATTTTTTTATTAGTAGCAGTGTTTCTTCATTTATATGTATTCATTTGAATTTGATTTAATGGTGGAAAGAATAATTCCTACATTTGATGACATTCTTTTAGGTGCAAGAATTCTTGATGTTATTTGAAATCTAAAGTTTGTTGAAAAGCCACATGCAAATTAATTTTATGTAGTGTCTCTTTTAAGTTTAGGGCTCAAGTCGATCTAAACCTACACAACATTAGCTTAATCTTTCCCTAATTTTAGAAGATAATAACAATACTTCAAATTTGTTCATGTACTCATTTATAATTTTGGTTTTTGCTTTAGAGAGTAAAACCCTAAACAATTGATCTTAGTAGGATAAATACAAGTAATTTTTTAACAATAATTTAATTCAACCATGTAAAAACATATTCTAATCCCAATCTTCCTGGCTCTCTATTTCTATCTAATAGATTTTTGTTTAGCAATATGTTTTAATTTAATAAATCCCAATCTTCAAGACTCACCAAACCCTAAACCTTAAACTAACCCTAAAGCCTAAACCCTAAAACTAACTCTAAACCCTAAATTCAAAAGCATAAACCTACAACCCTAAACACTAAACCTAAACCCTAAACCCTAAAACCTACAACCTTAAACCTTAAACCCCAAACCCCAAACCCTAAACCCTAAACCCCTAACATTAACCCTAAACCCTAAACCACCCTAAACTAACCATTAACCCTAAACCCTAAATCATAAAAACCCTAAAACCTAAAGCTTAAACCCTAAACCTTAAACTCTAAACCCTAAAATAACCAAAAACCCTAAGCTAACCCTAAAAACTTTAAACCCTAAACCTTAAACCTTAACCCTAAATCATAAACCCTAAAACCCTAAACCCAAAAACACTATACCCTAAATCCTAAAAACCTAAAAACCTAAACCTAAGCTAAATAAAACATAAAAAAATAAAACTTAAAAATAAAAAATTAAATTAAAATAAAACTAAACTAAAAAATAAACATAAATCAAAACCTAAACCTAAAAAATAAACTAAAATAAAAAACATAAACTCAAATAAATAAACTAAATTAATTAAAATAAAATAAAACTAAATAAAAATAAAAAATAAAATAAACTAAAATAAAAAAATAAACTAAATCAACTAAAACCTACCGATTTACTAAATTAAAATAAATCCCCGAAACCCTTAACCCTAAACCTAAACCCTAAACCCAAAATTTTAAATCCTAAACCCTAAACCCTAAACCCAAACCTAAACCATAAACCTCAAATACCTTAAAACCCTAAACCTTAAACTCTAAATTAATCCTAAACCCTAAACCCTAAATAATAATCCTAACCCTAACCCTAAACTAAACCCTAAACCCTATAACCCTAAACATTAAACCCTAAATTAGCCCTAAACTCTAAACCCTAAAACTTAAAAACTCTAAATCCAAAAGCCTAAAGCTTAAAGCCTAAACCCTAAACCCTAAGCTAACCCTAAACTCTGAAGCCTAAATACTAAACCCTAAATACTAAACCCTAAACCCTAAACCCTAACCCTAAACCCTAAACCTTAAAACCCTAAACCCTAAACCTTAAAACCTACAACCCTAGCCCTAAACCCCAAACCCTAAATCCTAAACCCTAAACCCTAGAAACCTAAAAACCTAAACCTAAACTACATAAAACCTAAAAATAAAATAAATAAATAAATATAAACCTAAATAAAATTTGAAATAAACTAAAATAAAAACCTAAGCTAAAACCTAAACCAAAGCCTAAAAATAAAATAAAATAAAATAATAAAAATAAACTAAAATAAAATAAATAAATAAAAACTAAACCAAAAGAAAATAAATAAAAAACCTAAAATAAATAAACTAAATAAAAATAAAAAAATAAAATAAACTAAAATAAATAAAAAATAAACTAAATAAACTTAAACCTATGAGAATATTTAATTTAAAAAATTCAAAAATTTTAAAAATTAAGAAAACCCTAACCGTAAACCCTACACCCTAAAACTAACCCTAAACCTAAACCCTAAACCCTAAACCTACTACCCTAAACCCTAAAATATAAAAAATAAAACCTAAACATAAAAAATAACATAAAAATAAAACTAAATTAAAAATTAAACATAAATGAAAAGCTAAACCTAAAAAATAAACTAAAAAAAAAATAGAAAATAAAATAATATAAAATAAATAAAAAATTAACTAAATAAACTAAATAAACCTAAATATACCGGTTTATTAATTTTTTTTTTAAAAAAAAACCATGAACCCTAAACCCTAAATCCTAAACCCTAAACCCTAAATCCTAATCCCTAAATCCAAAAACTAACCCTAAACCTACAACCAAAAACTTTAACCCTAAACCCTAAAAATCCAAATCCCTAAATACTAAAATAAACTTAAAATAAAAACTTAAAACCTAAACCTAAAAAAATAAAAATAAAAACCCAAATGTAAACCTAAAATTAAAAAATAAAAATAAAACCTAAACCTAAAAATTAAAATAAAAATAAAACTAAACTAAAAATAAATATAAACCTAAACCTAAACCTAACAAATAAATAAAATAAAAAATGTAAACTAAAATGAATAAACCTAAAATAAATAAACTAAACTAAATAAAATTAAAAAATAAACCTAAATAATATTAAAAAATAAAATAAGCTAAAATAATAAATAAAATAAATTAAATAAACCTAAACATATCACTTTACTTAATTATTATTTTTAACCTGTAAACCCCAAACCCTAACCCTTCAACCCTAAATACTCTAAAACCTCAGCCCTGAAACCCTAAATCATAAATACTAAACAAACCCTAACCCCTAAACTAGCCCTAAATCCTAAAGCCTAAACTCTAAAATCCTAAATCCTAAACTCTTAGCTAACCCTAAGCCTTAAACCTTAAACCCTAAAAACCCTAAACCATAAACCTTAAACATTAAACCCTAAACCTTAAACTCTAAACCCTAAGCTAACCCTAAACCCTAAACCCTACAAACCCTAAACTATAAAGCCTAAACACTAAACCCTAAACCCTAAACCCTAAAACTTATAACCTTAAACCCTAAACCCAAAACCCCAAACCCTAAACCCTAAACCCTGAACCCTAAACCCTAAACCTTAACATTAACCCTAAACCCTAAACTAGCCATAAACCCTAAACCCTGAATCGTAAAAACCCTAAACCCTAAAGCCTAAACCCTAAACCTTAAACTCTAAACCCTAAATCCAACTAAAACCCTAAGCTAATCAGAACCCCAAAGCTGACCATAAACCCTAAAAACTCTAAACCCTAAAGAATAAACAGCAAACCCTAAACCCTAAACCCTAACCCTAAATCAAACCATAAAACCCTAAACCCAAAAATACTATATTCTAAATCTTAAAAACCTAAACACCTAAACCTAAACTAAATAAAAACATAAAAAAATAAAACCTAAACCTAAAAAATAAAATTAAAATAAAACTAAATAAAAATAAACATAAATCTAAACCTAAACCTAAAAAAAACTAAAATAAAAAACATAAACCCAAATAAATAAACTAAATTAAATAAAAATAAAAAATAAAACTAAATAAAATAAAAAAAAATAAACTAAAATAAATAAAAAATAAACTAAATCAACCAAAACCTATCGATTTACTAAATTTAAAAAAAATCACCTAAACCTTAACCCTAAACCCTAAACCCTAAACCCAAAACTTTAAATCCTAAATGCTAAACCCTAAACCCTAAACCCTAAACCTACAAACCTAAACCCTAAACCCTCAAAAACCTTAAAACCCTAAACCTAAACCCTAAACCCTAAACCCTAAAGCCTAAACCATAATCTTAACCCTAACCCTAAACCTTAAACCTGAAACTAGCCTTAAACTCTAAACCCTAAAACTTAATAACTCTAAACCCTAAAGCCTAAAGATTAAAGCCTAAACCCTAAACCCTAAGCTAACCCTAAACCCTAAAGTCTAAACACTAATCCTAAACCCTAACCATAAACCCTAAACCCTAAAACCCTAAACCTAAAACCTACAACCCTAACCCTAAACCCCAAACCCTAAATCCTAAACCCTAAACCTAAAACCTAAAAACCTAAACATATACTACATAAAACCTAAAAATAAAATAAATAAAAAAACTTAAACCTAAATAAAATTTAAAATAAACTAAAATAAAAACCTAAGCTAAAACCAAAACCAAAACCTAATAATAAAATAAAATATAATAATAAGAGTAAACTAAAATAAAATAAAATAATTAATTAATCAAATTAAAATAAAATAAATAAAAACCTAAACTAAAATAAAAAAAACCTAAAATAAATAAACTAAATAAAAATAAATAATAAACTAAACTAAAATAAATAAAAAATAAATTCAATAAACTTAAACTGATGAGTATATTTAATTTTAAAAAAAAAACTAAAAATATTAAAAAATTAAGAAAACCCTAACCTAAACCCTACATCCTAAAACTAACCCTAAACCTAAACCTAAACGTAAACCTAAAAAATAAAAAATAAAACCTAAACCTAAAAAATAAAATAAAAATAAAATTAATTTAAAAAATAAACATAAATGAAAACCTAAACCTAAAAAATAAACTAAAATATAAAACTTAAATAAAAAAAAGAAAATAAAATAATATAAAATAAGTAAAAAATTAACTAAATAAACTAAATAAACCTAAATATATCATTTACTTAATTTTTTTTTTTAAAACCCTGAACCCTAAACCCTAAATCCTAAACCCTAAACCCAAAAACTAACCCTAAACCTAAAACCCTAAACCTACAACCCTAAACTTTAACCCTAAACCCTAAAAAACCCTAAACCCCAAACCCTAAAATAAAACCTAAACGTAAACCTAAAATTAAAAAAAATAAAACCTAAACCTAAAAATAAATTAAAAATAAAACTAAACTATAAATAAATATAAACCTACACCTAAACCTAACTAATAGACAAAAATAAAAAACCTAAACTAAAATGAATAAACCTAAAATAAATAAACTAAACTAAATATAATTAAAAAAGAAACCTAAATAAAAATAAAAAACAAAATAAGCTAAAATAAATAAAAAATAAACTAAATAAACCTAAACATACAAGTTTACTTAAATATTTTTTTTTAACCTCTAAACCCCAAACCCTAAACCCTAAACCCTAAACCCTAAATCCTAAACCCTAAAAATAACCATAAACCTTAAACCCTAAATCCTAAATCCTAAACCATAAACCCTAAACCCTAAACCCTAAAAATAACCCTAAACCAACAACCATAAACCCTAAACCCTAAATCCTTAACCCTAAACCCTAAACCCTAAACCCTAAACTTTAAAACCATAAACTCTAAACATTAAGCTAACCCTAAACCTTAAACCTTCAACCCTAAATACCCTAAACCTCAACCTAAAACCCTAAATCAGAACCCTAAACTAACCCTAAGCTAACCCTAAACCCTAACCCCTAAACTAACCCAAAACCCTAAACCCTAAACTCTAAAATCCTAAACCCTAAAGTCTAAGCTAACCCTAAACCTTAAACCCTAAACCTTAAACCCTAAAACCTAAACCATAAACCCTAAACACTAAATCCTAAACTAACCCTAAACCCTAAGCTAACCCTAAACCCTAGAAACCCTAAACTATAAAGCCTAAATACTAAACCCTAAACCCTAAAACCTAAAACCCTAAACCTAAAACCTAAACCCTAAAACCCTAAACCCTAAAACCCTAGACCCTAAACCCTAAACCCTAAACCCTAAAACCTAAATTCTAAACCCTAAACCTTAAACCTTAAACCCTAAACCCTAAAGCCTACAACCCTAAACACTAAACCCTAAACCTTAAAACCTAAAACCTAAGCCTAAACTAAATAAATAATAAAAATAAAATAAATAAAAACCTTAACTAAACTAAAAAAATAAAATAAACCAAAAATATAAAACATAAAAATATAAAACTAAACATAAAATAAAAAATAAACTTAAAATAAAATAAAATTAAAACTAAATAAAAGCCTAAACCTAAAAAATAACCTAAAACAAAACCTAAAAATAAATAAAAAAACATAAACCCTAAACTAAAAAAAAACCTACACCTAAAATAAACAAAATAAAATAAGCTTAAACCTAAACTAAAAATAAGTAATACCTAAACCTAAGCCTAAAACAAACTAAACCTAAACCCTAAACTAAAAAAAAACTAATAATAAACTTAGTCCTAAATTAAAAAAGAAAACCTAAAAAATAAAACTAAAATAAAAACCTAAAACCTAAACCTAAAAAATAAAATAAAATCCTAAACCTAAACCTAAAAAATAAAATAAAAATAAAACTAAGCTAAAAAATAATTATAAACATAAACCTAAACCTAAAAAATAAACTAAAATAAAAAACCTAAACTAAAATAAATAAACCTAAAATAAATAAATTAAAATAAATAAAAAAAAAAAATAAACCTAAATAAAAATAAAAAATAAAATAAACTAAAATAAATAAAAAATAAACTAAATAAACCTAAACCTACCAGTTTTCTTAATTTAAAAAAAACCCTAAACCCAAAACCCAAAACCATAAACCCTAAATAAACCCTAAATGCTAAACCATAAACCTTAAGCCCTAAACTAGCCCTAACCTGTAAACCCTAAATCCCTAAACCCTAAACCCTAAACCTAAACCAAAACCTTAAACTAACCCTAAACTCTAAAACCCTAAACCCTAAATACTAAACTAACCCTAATCCTAAACCCTAAACTTTAAACCCTCAAAACCTTAAACCCTAAACCCTAAACCCTAAACACTGAACCTTAAACCCTAAACCCTAAACCCTAAACCTTAACCCTAAATCTTAAACCTTAAAACCCTAAACCCTAAAACCCTAAACTCTAAACCTTAAACACTAAACACTATACCCTACACCCTTAAAACTTAAAAACATAAACCTAAGCTAAATAAAACCTAAAAATAAAATAAATAAAAAATCTAAACCTAAATAAAATAAAATAAAAAACCTAAAGTAAAACTAAACCTAAACCTAAAAATAAAATAAAATATGTAATAAAAATAAGCTAAAATAAAATAAAAAAAGTTAAACAAAACTAAAAAATAAAAAACCTAAATAAAATAAAAACTAAAAATAAAATGAACCTAAAATAAAATAAAATAAAAACCTCAACCTAAAAAATAAACCTAAAAAATCAATAAAAAATAAGAAAAAAAACATACACCTAAAATAAAAATAAAATAAACAAAATAAAATAAACCTAATACTAAACTAAAATAAACTAAACCTAAACCTAAACTAAATAAAATAAAATAAACTAAAAATAAACCTAAACAAAACTAAAAAAAAAACCTAAAAATAAACCTAAAATAAAACCTAAAACCTAAACCTAAAAAATAAAATAAAAACCAAAACCTAAACCTAAACCTAAACCCAAAAAATAAAATAAAAATAAAACTCAACTAAAAAATAAACATAAATCTAAAAAATAAATAAAAATAAATAACCTAAACTAAAATAAAAAGACCTAAATAAATAAACTAAATTAAATAAAAATAAAAAATAAAATAAACTCAAATAAATAAAAAAACTAAATAAACCTAAACCTATTAGTTTACTTAATTTTAAAAAAACCCTAAAGCCTAAATCCTATACCCTAAAGCCTAAATCCTTAACCCTAAAACTAACCCTAGACCCTAAACCCTAAATCTACAATCGTAAACCTACTACCTTAAACCCTAAACTCTAGATCCTAAACCATAAACCTTAAACCCTAAACACTAAATTAACTCTAAATCATAAACCTTAAACCCTAAACCCTAAACCCTAAAACACTAAACCCTAAACCCTAAAATAACACTAGACCATATGCCCTAAAACCTAAAAATCCTAAAGCCTAAAGCCTAAAGCCTAAACCCTAAAACCCTAAACCTTGAAACCCTAAACCTTAAACCCTAATCCCTACACCCTAAAAACCTAAAAACCAAAAATTAATCAAAATAAAACTTAAAAATAAAAAAATAAAAAAACTAAACCTAAATAAATTATAATAAAAACCTAAAGTAAAACATAAACCAAACCTAAACTAAATAAAATAAAATAAACTAAAAATAAACCTAAACCTAAACTACAAAATAAAACCTAAAAATAAACCTAAAATATAAACTTAAAAAAATAAAATAAAAACATAAACCTAAACCTAAAAATAAAAAATAAAACCTAAACCCAAAGAATAAAATAAACATAAAACTCAACTAAAAATAAACCTAAACTTAAAAAAATAAATAAAAATAAAAAATAAACTAAAATAAATAAGCTAAACTAAATAAAAATAAAAAATAAACCTAAATAAAAATTAAAAATCAAATAAACTCAAATAAATAAAAAATTAACTAAATAAACTAAACCTACTAGTTTACTTAATTTTAAAACCCTAAAACCTAAATACTATTCCCTAAACCCTAAACCATATAACTAACCCTAAACCAACAATCCTAAACAATATACCCTATACCCTAAACCCTAAAACCTAAACCCTAAAAAACTCTAAACCTTAAACACTAAACTAATCATAAATCCTAAACCCTAAACCTAAACACTAAACCCTAACCCTAACCCTAAACCCTAAACCCTAAACACTAAACCCTAAAACTCTAAACCCTAAACCTTAAACTAACCCTAAACCCTAAACCCTAAGAATGGGCAAAACCTTGATGGTAGAAACATCACTGTCAACTAGGCTCAGTCTAGATTTATTGGTGGAGGTGGAGGTGGAGGCGGATGTTATCGCAGTGGTGGTGGGGGATCTGGAGGTGCTAATGGATATGGAGGTGGTGGCAAGAGCAGTGTTGGTTATGGAGGTGGGAAGAGAGATGGAGGTTATAGCCATGGTGGTTAAGTAGAGAGAGATCAGGGATATGGTGGTAGATGCTGCTACTCGAGAGGCAAGGGTGGTTCTGATAGGAAGTGGAGAAACTGAAGAATGATCAATCTGATTTGCTAAGAAC